>MU580030.1:3119661-3165052 GCA_024362625.1 Silurus asotus
TAGATAGATAGATAGATAGATAGATAGATAGATAGATAGATAGATAGATACTTTATTCATCCCAATGTGAAATTCACTGCAGGCCCTGATACCTGGATGACCGATGAGCTCTGCCGTCTATTCGACATGCAGAATCTGAAGAAAAACAGCTGGCGCCATCCGACTAGAGACAGTGGTGCGGAACACACCGGAAAAACTTGGTGTGTCCCAGAGCAGAAAAGCATCTCACCAGAGAAACAAAACACAAATCTGTTAAAACGAACACTTGGTTACATTTTAAACTCGATTTTTAATATGACTTCAGAACAGATTATATGCGAACATTCTAAAAGTAGTTTGTGCTCGAATAAATAATCACCTCTTTGCCTTACTGAACGTAGCCACGGCGCGAGTTTAGCAGAAATTTCCGAGCGTTCCCGCTTTTCATTTCATCCTCTCTTGATTTCCTGACAGGCCACAAGTTTGGCAGAGGCGAATAACGCAGGCAGTTTATTTAGTGGCTGTTTGTCTGTGGAGCTCGAAACATGTGTTTAGCGTAATCTGTTAAGGCCATCAAGTGCTGCATCATAAACCGAGGGCAGAGGTAGAGAGGTGCTGCGAGGGCTTCAGGGCACTTCAGACGGCAAAGGAGCTGAAAAACAGGCCTGATGGCCGGAAGAAACGCATGACTCAGCACAAACTCGGGCGCAGACTTATAATTTTGTTTTCAAAAAATAGAACCCGACCACTGAATACCATTCTTCTCTCTCTTTCTCCCTTCTCTTTTTCTCTCTCTTTTGGCTCATCTAATTATGGGTCCGGAAGATTGCAGGGTTTAAGTCATCTCCACTAGACTGGCCAAAACTGGAGTCTCTGTGTGTGTGTGTGTGAGTGTGTGTGTGCACTCTGGATGCAGTAGAAAAAAAAACACACTCGGCTCTTTAGCAGACCTTTTCTCAGCCTCGGTGTCCCTCCCTCTCTTTCTGTCTCGCTGTCAAAACAAATATTACGAATACTTTCCCACTTTCGTCTTTTAATGCAGATTGGAAATGCTTCTGTGGTGAGGTTCCGCGAAAAGAACAAGCGCCGAAAGAGCTTTCAACAGCCGCTAAAATGTTCCAGTGTCGTTAATCATAACAGTAAAGGAAGTTACTTGCCACTTTTTACAATGGGATGTAATTGGATCTTTAAATAAAGCTGTCTCAGGGGTGCTGTCATGAAAACTACAAACCTTATTACATACACAATCATAAAAGCTAAAAAATATTGTAGTATACTCTAAAGTTAAAGGGGGATTTACTGTTATTTCAAGTGAATGTTATGTGATGTTATTGACACCGTTAGAGCTGGATTCTCATGGCCGAAGTTTCAGGAAATGATTTGGACTTCCCAACGCTGTGCTTCATTCGGTTCTGGAGTCATCGGCAGCGCTGCACAGGACTCGCTCATGAAGAAAGATTTCAAAGGAAGGAGAACCTTGTTCTTACCGTATGGACACATCCTGTTGTACTTGATGTTCAATGTCAGACTCGGGATCCGATTCGGGATCAGATATTTCTGGCTGGATCTGATTAGTACATTATAAAGTTTGTGTTTTATTTATAGTCAAAACCCATGCAAAAGTTGCGACTCGTTAGCTCCACCTATGCCCCACCACCGGGAACGCTACGTTTTTCCCAAAAGAAGCGTAAAGTTGTAGGTTTCTTTTATAAATCTGATCAAACTAAAAAGATATAAAGGATGCAATATTTGAATGATGCTACATGAGAGGTGACACTGTGTGTTATGTCCACTTTAAGCATTTTAAGGAGCTGACCAGAAGGTTGTAGTAACTCAAATAAACACTCTTTACAACCGTGGTGATCTGAAAAGCATCTCAGACCAGTCAACTTTAAACTGGACGGGCTGCCACAGAAGAAAAAACACATTGTCTTTCACTCCTTGGTGCCAAGAACAAGAACCTGAGGGGACACGTTTAAAACGAGGTGGTATCAGAAATCTTTTGACACAATTGCGTCAACTTCAAATGTTCACGATCTCTGCAGTTTGAAGAAAACGCTTTGAAATAAACCAAAACAATTGCTGAATCGTGACGTCTCCGTGTTTAGGTAGCGAGTTACGTCTGTCTATTTTGATAAGGTGTAATTACCTAAAAGTATGTGGACGTGTTTTGTCTTTGGGTGGTGTCTCCGTGGAGTGTGTTATCAGCAGGGCCCCCAAGCTGCCTCCCTGCATTTAGATGTTTGCTGCTCTGTAATTATACATGTGCCAAGCTGTCTGGAGAGCAACAGGACAGGCTGGAGAGAGAAAGAAAAAAAAGAGAGAGAGAATCCAGAGATAAAAGGAGAGAGAGAAAAAAACCCTTACTTCTGCTATTCATCACCCTGACGACCACAGCTTTACTTCACCCGGCCCCTATATGCGCACATTTATTTTGGCCAAACTTTGCTGACCCGAGGTCGGCTTAAAGGTGCAGCTAAGAAAGACTAAAGGGTTTGACCTGCTGATCCTGAATCAGTAGATCTAAGGTCAACTTTTTTGTTTTATGTGCTCATTTTTTCAAGCTACAGACCTCTTCTGGCCAGTATCAGGTTGACAAAGACAAAGTCTATCAGGGTTGCCAAGCCAAAATGTTCCAGTCCATTGTGTCTGATGGTTAATTAAAGCTAGTGCGTTTTAATAAACTGGATTTGCAAGACAGATTTTTAGCTCCTCTCAAGAGTCTGGTAAGTTCCAGGCAATACGCATGTTCAATAGCAACTAAAGTTCGCTTGAACATAGTGTTTCACTGAGAGCCAATAAAAGTTCTGAGCGAGTACCATTAGCCTGAGTACAATGGGTAATGGGCAAGAAGCAACGTGCAGAAGATATCACACAATTCGTGGCTACAGGATCTGAGGCTGAGGTTAATCAAAACCACTTCGCAAGGTCACCAAAGGTTGATCAAAACCTTGCCTCATAAGCCAGACATTGAGCTTGAAAATTCACCAGAGAGTCTGGTAGGCTCGTTCTATAAACAAGACCAAGAACCGCCTTCTTTTGCAGAAAGAGATCATTTGTCTGACATGGCAGATGACCACCCAGCATGCAATGTATTTTCACTCACTCCACACTTATAATTGAACGTTTCAATGCAGGATTCCGTGAATTGGTCATGAATATGTGTTGTAGTTTTCCACAATAAAACAGACCATGAGTTAAAAGTTTGCAGACAGAGACAAAATTATTGAAAGCAGGTCCGTTTCTAGCCTTTATGCCACCCTAGGTGAGATTCCAATTATCACCTCCTGCCCTCTGAGTGGCTCCGCCCTTCCACCGCAATGCTCCACCCCCACACCATACAAATCATTCGCAACTTTCCAAAAATTTGATGTATGTTAAGTATGTTAAACTTCATCAGACATACATCAAAACATAAATAATTTAAATAAACGAAGGCGGCATCAGGGCAAAAGGCGCTCACTGGCGCCCTCCTGCTGGTTGTGGCCTAGGCGACCACCTAGTTTGTTTATGCCTACAAACAGTGCTGTTTGAAAGAATCCATCATGATTCTCAGGCTTATTGCTATAAACGTGTACAAAACATGTAAGTACACCATATAGAAGTCTTGCTGTAAGTGGAGATGGAGGCTAAACCAGTCAAAACCCTCACTGCAGAACAACATGAACCTAAAGCTTCGCACCATGTTCTACTAAGATGCCTGCAATCTCTGAGTGTGTTGCTGTAGTTGGGATCATAGTATTATCATTGGTTCCAGAGTGAACATTTCTTCCTAAGAAAAGAGCGCCAATGAAAATCCATTGTACCTCCAGGTAAGGATTAGATGCTGGATTAGAAATATTGTGCACTTTAAGGCATTGCTCATATTTGTTTTTGTGGTATTTTCATTGACACACTTTGTGTGATTAAATAGATATACAGTCATTGCATTATTAGTACAGGAGCAGCATTGTGGACAGCAACGAAATGCAGTTTAGCATCTACCAGAAGTGCGAATAGTAGCAAATGTGCGAATTGATAAGCGCAGATAAATATGCAAATATATGTAAATACATATAAAGCGGCTCTCTTTTTAGCTGCATTACCAGACACTGAAACAGAGCGCACTGATTAGTCTAATCAGCTACAGGTGTGCTTCTTATCGCGCGTTTCCTCCGACTTCACCCTCCGCTAGTCCACGCACATGCTAAAAAAAAGGAGCTTTGTAATTCCCAATTCGTTTTCCATTTGCAAAAAGCGACTGAATGCGACGTACATGTTTTTTTGATTTTATGTGTTAAAACGCATGTATGTTTACTGGGAAAACTGCAGGCTATTATGTTCCCGTTCAAACCTACTACACAATTTTAAACAGGCTTTTATAACATTGATACAAAAGTTCGGATTTCACGGATATTCCCTCTTCTCTTTTCGGAGCACTGAAAGTCTTGCATGAAGATGAGGGAGATTAGAGTATGAGGGAAACGAGTTTTCTTTTCTCGGTTAATAAGCAAGCGGAGGCTACAATGCTCCAGTATATGGGGTGATTTATTGACTGGTGTTATTGATGTAAGTACCACAAGTAGAAGGTTTTCCTCTTGGCCTTTGGTCTTATTATGTTTTTCCTACTTTGTGGATGCATGTACTAGTGTTATAGAGTCTAATAAGCTCCTGAGTATAATCAGGGACAAGACGCACATTAAATGAACTGGCTTTAGAAATGATTTGTGAGCTTTTTCAGAAATCTGAAACCAAACACAATTTTTTTTTTGCCCTGCACATAAAACTTTTGTTCTTCATATAAACATGTCTTTGATGGACAAAACGAGAGCGTGTTGGTCAGGAATAACTTTCCAAATAACGAACAGCCGGGACGTTCTTCCAGACGATGGCAGCCAGTTTGTATTTGTTTTCGTATTATTAGCGCCATATTTGTGTGTATTAAGCCAAAAGTGGCACTTTGGGGAAAAAAATAAATTGCGGTTATCCCACAAATGAATATTACTTTCCGGCCAAAATCGCAGGCCTCCGGATGCGAAAACAAATGTGGGTCCCTCTGTAAACCGACATCTGTTGGTGGTTTTGGACTTCCCTCCAGGCGAGCCGGCCTTCAAGCTCAAAATCGATCGGCTCGCTTTTAACCAAATCATCAGCGCTAATAAGCTCGGTGTTAATTAGTCTGGGTTTGCCAACGCTTTCTGTTTGGGAATTATACACGTCAGATCCGATCTATAAAATGATACAGTTTGGACTTTTTTGGAAACGTTTTTTTTGGGGGGGTTTAATGGTCAACGTAGTTGTAGTTGAGTGGACGTAGTCATCCAGAAAAAACGTCTTCTTGTCCATCAGCAGTTAGAGGTCAACTTGGTGTGAACTCAATTATGGACCACACATGATGTAAGTGGATCAACTTATCTCTATAACTCACTTCTGACTGGTCAGAGGTTTTGGTTCACCTTCTAAGACAGAAGTGTTCGAATACATTGAATGATTTCTATAGTGGTGATTCGTATGCTGAATGTGGCACCAAAATCTCGGACAGCAAGCAAATAAAAAATCTGGAGTGAATTAGGACAGAAAATATATATATATATACAGTACATAGACAAATGTTTGTGGACACCTGACCATTTGTTTGAGCTTTTTGAACATCCCATTCCACACTGAGACTCCATTTACTGTTATAAAACCTCCACTCTCCTGGTAAGAGGTTCCATTAATGAAGATTTGTGCTGATTTCAGCCGAATCACTTACTGATGTAAATGAGATGAAGAGGTGTCCATTATTGTTAAGATCACATCTTTATAGCAGGAGATCTTTCACACACTTCCAACCCATGTAAAGCAGATCTTCATGGAGCTGGCTTTGTGCACAGGGGCACTGTCATGCTGGAACACCTTCAAGTCTCCAAGTTCGTAAGTGAAGGAAAAATGTTATGCTCAGTCTTTTCTGTTTACATTACATTTTCCAATAAAATCACACATTCCTCAGCTCCATGAGACCTTTTTCTTACTCTGAGTTTCTCCTCCCTGAATCTTTGGAGTGTGTGGAAAATGGGAAGAAAAGTGTGAAGGCTTTATAATGTGATAGTCGTCAAGTTATGCCAGGTTTATTTTCTTTATATCGAAATGTGGAATGAAAGCAACCGTTTATAAGAGTGAACGATTATCTTTTGCAAAGTGAAAAAAAAAAGGAAGAAAAATCCTTTGAAAAACAAATCGACGATCAATGAATTAATAAACACAATAATTCATGAATTAATTCCATTCAAATTTCAAATTGACTATTCGAATATGATCATTTTTTTTTTAATTCTCGGTATCGATTTGCAAATCGATAGACCTTAATGAATAACGAATACAAGAATAAATAAATAGAATGTACAACAATTCTTCTGTCTTTGTATGTTTTTTTTTTTCCTGTACAATTTAGTCATATTTTTTAAATCCTTATAAATCGTTTACTATATCAGGATTATAATAAATGTGACCAAAAAAAATATCCGAAACAATCCTCCTTAATGCGCTTGTTTTTTTTAATAATCACCTTTTATGATGTTCCATCATGTTTCATGCGTATTAATCATTCTGTATAAAATGAACAGTTTAATGTTCTAATTTTCCCCCTGTACATATGAAAGCTCCTGATCTCTCGTTTTGACCTGCTAAAAGTTTGGCATCTTTATTGCTGTGGTATGTTTCTGGAGAGACTGAAATAAATTGAAACATGGAGCGCTCCGAGTGCTTTTGCGGGCTACAGGAGAGTGGAATGAAAGGAGAGTAGATCGAGCCAAACCTTCCCTTCACTTCCTTTCCTTTTGCTCGGAGTTAAAAAGAAGGCAGGACTAAAACCCGAGCATCTGCGCTCTCCATAAAGCGGCTCGGAGACGGGCCTCTTTTTTATTTGGTTCGAACAGGAGGTTTGTGTTAACGCCATTGCCAACTGTACACAAGAGAATCGCTGCTCTTTTATACTCCCAGGCCTGGAGTTCATTAAGCCTCTGCAGGGAGATGAGGAAGAGGAGGAGGAGGAGGGTGAGGGCGAAGATGAAGAGCACAGAGTAAGACATGTAGTGAAATGCTTTTTATGGCTGTCCAACATGTAAACGTAACGTAAAAATAAATAACAAATAATGTGTAAAAGTTTATTAAAAGTATAGTCTAACAACAAAGTAGGAAAATAAGGATGAGATTAATATTTTATATATATATATATATGCACATGGACACTTTAATAACAATCACACTGGGACACTTTCATCTGTACTTCTATCACTATGTTAATATATATAATATAATAATAAATATAAATCTAATAAAGAACATATCAATATTGTCATCATCATCATCATCATCATCTTCTTCTTCTTCTTCTTCTTCACCACCTTTTGGATAGGAAGTTCAGATCCCAAATTCCAGAGTGCATACTGGGATTTGATTCTGGACGTGTAAATAAAAAAATCAACTCAAGTTCTCGTTTTTTCATCATTTTATATTTCAAGTCCATAGAGATATGAGACACTTTACAATCAAATATAAAAGAAAAGGAAACACCTGACCTGATTGGTGTGTGCTTTCTGAAAAATCCTCATTCCACATTTACTCTGATAATAACCTCCACTCTTCTGGGAAGATGTTCCACTAGATTTTTTTGGAGATTTCTGGAGATTTATTCAGCCACAAGTGTGTGAGTAAAGTCAGGTACTGATGTAGGTGAGAAGGTGAGGAGGCCTGGGGGTGCAGTTAGTGTTCACATTCGTCTCAAAGATGTCCAGTAATAGTGAGGTCAGAGCTCTAAAGCAGGAGATCTTTCACATACTTCCAACCCGTGTAAATTTCATGCTTCTACATGCACAATGTGCTACATATACTACACTACATATACAGTTGTTTGGTGAAGAACAAATTATATTTAATAAATATGTGGGATTTATAATATAATAGATGAGGTGTAAGTTGTGTAAAAGGTTTAGTCATATAGTGATAAAAAAAACGTAAAATAAATAAATAAAGACAGAAGAAATTATTTGAATATACCTTTGAAATTCACCGTTTTTTTGCATATAAAAACCAATAAATAAGAGGAGAATTGAATTAATGTATAAATCAATAAAGCAATAATACTGACGTATAGAATAAATTACTTAAATATATTTAAAAATAGTTCCTCACTAATAGCAATATTCACAAATAAGTAGTACATAAACACTGGCATAAATAAATAAATAAAAACATAGAATAAATTATTTAAATATAAACTGTTGCATAGACAAACCAAAAAATAAGTGAATTAAACAAAAACCAAAAAAATACTAAAGTATAGAATACAATCTTTACATAATATATTTATATCTATTTAATAATAGTTTCTCACTAGTAAAAATAATAAATAATACATAAACAAGTCTATAAATAAGATTATTATTATTCTGTATATAAGTATTGTTTAATGGTTTATCTACATATGATGGTAAAAAAGGGAAAAAAACACTTATAAAAAAATAAATAAACACACACACACACACACACACACACACACACACACACACACACACACACACACACACACACCAGCCCTTCCCTCCTTCCTTTACTGCAATAGGCTGCATTCCTACATTTCACTGCCATAAATAATTATTACACTAATGGCTAAAAAAAATAATTATAGTCCAAACATCTGAGCACACCAGTTAAACAGGACACACAAATAAAGACCTTTCTGATTGGCCAAAAATTCAGATGCATTCAACCAATCAGCACAGATTAATGAAAAAAAAAACGAAAAAAAAAAAAAAAAAAAAAAAAAAAAAAAAAAAAAAAAAAAAAAAAAAAAGTCCAGCATAAACAAAACACATGGAAACGATTAGCTCTTGACTGCAATGATGTTTCCTCTCCACCTTTCCTTTCTCCTGACATCTTCTCTGGTCATTCCCTTTCATTTCTCCAGGCTCGGATTGAAGGATGCTGCTGAAAAGGTGGATGAACATTCAGTGTTTGATGAGCTGCAAACTGTTGATGAGAAGTGAAGAACTTATGTAACTCCAGACTTTTACTGAATGTGACGTCAAACATATTACATGATCGTGACTGTGGAAGCGAATTTCCTGGGTTCTAGATTTGCCCCCCCCCAGCAATCCCAGTCTCTTTGTCTCTCACAAAAAAGCAGCAGTTGTGTTGCAAAGCGTTCCTCTTTCCTCTAAATTAAATCTCCAAGCAAAACACAACAAAATCGAAATGCCTCTATGGTTAGCGGTAAAAGCAGCGATTTTATTGGCGCGGAATCGGTATGCGACTCGCTTCAACGTCTCTTTTGTTTGGACACAGTTACATTTTCCATTCACAGCGGAGCTGTAAGTGAACTAAATACCCATCAGAGGACCTTCGAGAAGCCCTCATAAACATTATCGACCAACAAAACATACAATTTTCCTGCCTCTCTCTTCCTGCCCTTCTCTCTCATTCTCTCTCTCTCTCATACTACTCCCACACTTTTTTTTTTTTTTGCCATGGGCATGGAGGCATGAAAATGGCCTCCCGAATGGGGATAATTAGAGAGAAAAATCCCTGCCTGGTCTGCCTAATCAACTCGCGCAACAATCGGCGGATTGTTCCGGAAGGCTGCGGAGACAAAACCTTGTCTTGCAACATTAGCGCTGTAATTAGCAAGCGCTTACTGTCATGCGTGTTCAAAGCAGTTATGGCACAGTGAATCGGAACACATGCTCTGTGTGTGTGAGTGTGTGTGTGTGTGTGTGTGTGTGTGTGTGTGTGCCCTCGAATAACCATTGCCTGCTATATTATATGCCAGAAGACATCACAGTGAATCCCGAATCCCCTGAGAATCCCCTGTCAATGTCCTTCGTCTCCGTACCGCACTCTTTGCAGATGAATCGGTTTTGTGTGTCTGAATGATGCCGAGGCACAACACAAATATTTCTGGAGACTCGACTCCCTCCTGGTCAAAAAGCTGGCTTTCAGCTGAAAGTATTTATCTCGGCTGGTCTCTGCGTTTAGCTTCTTTTGAAGAATTTGAAAAAAAAAGAAGACAAAACCTCAACTCATAACTCCAGGCCTCGGCTTTCAGAAGAAGGGATCGTAAAGCAAAGTCCACCGCGCTTACTGTTCGTAAAGCTTCATATTCCTCCGATTATTAGGCTTCAGCGTATTCAATGTAACGAGAGTTGCTGCACCTAGTGGGTATTTCCTTCAGTCGATTTGTGTGTTATCTTAAGTGACGTGACTGAATCTGGATCTCAGTGAGTTTAAAGACCGATTCAGTTATGGACTTTTTCCAAAACAAGGTGCTGATCAATAACTTGTGCAAAATTTCATGTAATTGCCAAAAAACCTTTAGTAATATTTGACTGATTTTAAATAAACTCTTGAAAACGTTCTCGTATGAAAAAGGTCAGAAAACTGGCCGTAATTCAGTGATTTGGGACCAATGATCGCTTCTGTAGAAGATCGTCTGTTCATCCAATCAGTGAGAGAGTCAGAGAGAGAAAAAGAAAGAAAGAGAACAGAAAGAGAGCGAGAGAGAGAGAGAGAGAGAGAGAGAGAGAGAGAGAGAGAGAGAGATACAGACAGATACAGAGAGAGAGACTGGCAGATCAAGAGACACAGAGAGACATTTAGGCAGACAGACAGACAGACAGACAGGCAGACAGGCAGATAGACTGACACAGAGCCTGACACAAAACCATTCAAAGTATTTTAGTGATGTAAAATTGGCAAACTGAAAAAACTGCCGTAATTTAGTGACTTGTGACCAATCATGGCTTCTGTAGTAGATACTTTGTTGTCCAATCATGTGCATTTATGCAAATTATTATCTAGAAAAAAAAGTTAAAATTTTATGTAACAATGACTGAACAGAGAAACATGGATTTTTTTTAACATGTACAGCAGTTGGCAGACTCCCTTATCCAGAGCGACTTACAGACAACCAAGCACGTGAGGGTTTAGGGCCTTGCTCAGGGCCCCAACATTGGCAACTTTATGGTTCTCGGGATATGAACTCATGACATTTCAAGCAGAAGGCCAATGTCTTAACTATTGAGCTACTTCTTCCCTATTTTGTCTTTCTTTTGTGTTGGAATCAGTTGCCTGATCTGTTCAGAGTCTTCGCTTCCAGTCACGACTGGTTACGTGAAGCGACAGCGGGAAAAAACAAAAAATTCATCAATTTCATTTACAAGCTATGAACAATAAACTGTGGTCACCATTCATTCGTTCCTTTGTGTTCGTCGCTTATTTACATTTTTCTGATGAAGGAACTTCTGTAGAACTCTGCTCATTAAAACGCTGAACCGAACAGCAGACTGGGAAACAAAGCTCCTGCTCCAAGCGCAGAGTTCGACCCAGAACTTTCGCAACATTTTCAGAGACTCGTGTTCAGTCTGCCTGACTGTGGCGTTTTATTTGACGTGACTGATCCTGGACACAAAGCAGACGCTCCGGGCATCTGTTTCAAAAATGCCTCAAACCCAGTTTTACACCCTGTTTATATGAGAACAGTGAAGTTCACAGAGATCCGGTGCTACTGACACATGGTGTACTGGCAGATACTGAAAACGTAGCACCATATAAAATAGAAAGAGAGAGAAACACAGAGAGGGGGAGATACAGAAAGAAAAAAGAGAGAGATAACTTAAAGCAATTTAAAGGTGAGAGAGACCGAGAGACAGGCAGACCGACTGGCAGGAGGACGGACAATCAATTATCCAGAGCTCAAAGGTGAGAGACAGACAGACAGATAGATGTTTATAATCGTCATGCCAATAAAGCCTTTGAATCTTGAATCTTGATAGAGAGTGAATGAGAGAAACAGCGAGAGAAAACAAGGAAAGGAAGATGAATGGATGAGGTTAATCTGATGATCACATAGAGAGCGACAGTCAGAGAAAGAGTGATAGAGAGACAGAGAGAGAGAGAGAGAGAGAGAGAGAGAGAAAGAGAAAGCCTCAGTGAGAGAACTTAAATGAGTGAGTGAGGTCGTCCTGACGGTCGCACAGAGAGGTTGTGACCCCCGGAGTGAGAAACTGTTTTCTGACCGTAGCCCCCCTCCTCTCCGGGTTAGATCTTTATCTGCAGGAATGGGTGTTGGCCCCTTGGTGAGATCACACACTTGCTTGCTCCCCTCAAAACACCTAATAAGTCACATGGGCCGAACCGCTGCTCTGAAAGATCCATCAGCACTTCACATGCGCTCAACACACATACCTTCACACCGGTCACAACACCGATCTCTGAGGATCTCCCAACCAACAAGCATTAACGTTTACAAATAGAAAATCGATGGAAACATGTCATCATCATTAAATCATCCATTTGGATTTCCTTCACTGTAAATCTATCTTTTCACAACGGACATTGTCTTAAAGCAGCTTTACAGAATTTTTGAATGAAGGTGAATGATGTGTATTTATCCCTGATGATGAAACCTTGGGGCGACTGTGGCAAGAAAAACTCCCTTAGATGTTATGAGGAAGAAACCTTGAGAGGAACCGGACTCAAAAAGGGAACCCATCCTCATTTGGGTGATATTGAGTCTTTAAACCAATACAGAACACAGGAGAGCGAGAACTACCATGAGCACCGGAATGTAATGAATTGTGAGTAATGTCCTTTCTACAGTCAGTTCTACAGGAGTAATGCAAAGAAGTTGAAGAGTCGGTGCAGGTTCCAATGTTTTTAGAGCCAAATTAATGGCAAACCGCTGGAAACTGGGCTTCCTGATAATACAGCGTAATTACAGGCTTGTGTCGGAAAATGCTCAATATGTGGCAAAGAATCAAAGCTCAAAGCTCTGGGCTTTTTAAACGATTTGGGGTATGGTGGGGGGTGAGGGGGGGGTTAGTTCTGGCCCCTGGGCTGATTTCAGCAGGAGTAAAAAGCCTCTCCTCTTGCTGCGGTTAGCTAATTAAACACGTTTGTAGGAGTCGATACACTCAAGATGGAGAGTGAGACATGCTTTCATACACGATGTTTTTTTCTTAAGTGTTGCACAACAAAAACAGTTCCGCTCTTAAACCTCGATGTCTTCAGGACAAATACTGAAGGTCATGTATAAACAGGCAGGACGTTTAGCGTTCTGGTGCAGGAAGCCGCCGTGTTTATGCTTTTTATGGGGCACGGCGAGAAAGAACGAAACGAAACGAAAGAAAGAAAGAAAGTAAGAAACAAAAAAACTTGGACAGCTTGATGGGAAAAAGAGAGTCATCTGTGCGGAAACGGAGCAGGCTAGCTCAGCTTGACGCAAACGCTCGCGTCCTCTACATCCACAGCTGAGGCCTTTTTCCAATCGCCAACGCCCTTCACGGTTCACGGCTCCAGGCGTCCAGCCTCACCCTCAATGACCCACACACACTTCTTTAAAATAAAGTTGCCACTCCATAAATACTAAATGGACCTCTGAGCGATCGGTCGAGAAATTAGAGCTGGAAGGAGTCATGCTTTTGAATGAGCTGTGTGAGAAGCATGCAGTAAAACAGCTTCATCGATCGGGCCTGGTTTTATCATCTCCGACAAATAATACTGGTTTTACAGTACAAAATCTCGTCAGTCTTTATCAGTCTCTATTCAGGTAATCGCCGACAAGAGACAAACTAAAAAAAGTTTCTCTGTACTAAAAATGCGAATAAATTTGCAAGCAAACCAACGACTTATCCAAAATTATCATAGTTATAATACGAGTATGTGGAAAATATACTTCTGTGTGATTTGTTTTCAGGACTTAGTGGCAATTCAGTGGTTGACCCTCTGGTTTACTGATCAAAAGTTCTAGGGTTGAAGCCCTGGCGCTGCCAAGCTGTCACTGTTGGGCCCTTGAGCAAGGCCCTTAACCCACTTTGTTCCATGACCACTGTAAAAAGCTGGGAGATGTGAAGAGCAGAATTTCCTTGTAGTGTAAAATATATGTGACAAGTAAAAGCATCTTTTCCAAAAGGGATATATATATATTTATAATTGTGTGAGTTCTGACCAATCAGAATGAAGAGTTGGTATAAAACAAGTTTTCTCCTCCATGTCTCATGTATTCCAACCATTTCATAAGGGAATTTTATATATAAGTGAGTTTTAAACAGTTTGGATTTTTTTCCCATCCAAATATGTAAAACTGCAGCAGGAAACAATAGAACTTTTTTCATTGCTGTATCATTAAAGGAACATTAGTTTTATTATGTACGACATCTTCTCTCCTGACAGCATAACAGCTCAGCGATAAATCGGTCCGATAGTTTTCTCATTTTTTCTGTCTGCCCTTTAGCCTATTAAAAACAAGCGTCCCCTGGAAACAAAGGGCAGCTTGATGTTTGTTCCTGGAAGCCCTGGTGCCGTGCAGTCTTGTTGCGCTTTGCTTAGCGCTCGACTCGGTTTACCACAAATGTGCCTGCGAGTGAAGAAGTCAGAGGCTCAGAGACCAACCTGACACAAGTATCATGGACTAAATCACAAATACTATAAGCAACAGGAGACCGGGGTTCTCCCGAGGACGGAGAACGCTGAAGCAGGATGGGAAAACTGAACAGTTTTAAATGTGAACATTGTATAAAAGGCGGTTTTGTTCCTTTTTAGGAAAGTTAAACACCCACCGGAGCCAGAGTCTAGCTTAAATATAGAGTTAGGCTGTATTTTTCGACTAGATTAACTTTTTGCATCTATGTTTGGATTAGGTAGTTGCCTAAATTGTGTCAATAGCTGCCTTTGATAAATAGATACATGGATAGATATACAACATTATTGTCATTGCATAGTACAGGTACACAGCAACGACTACCAGAAGTCTAAATACAGGATGGTGCAGGGAAACTGGTCATTTTGGTGACCCTGGGTCATTGGCATTTGTTTAGAACCAGCATGAGCTCATTTCGAATCCCATAAATTGCTCTCAGAAGCCACAGTTGATGGTCACAGAGATCTGGAGATATATGACTGAGTGACTGAACAAAAAAAATGTATGCTAAATATTTTGTTGAAAAAATTCCATTGCTATTTTGGGATTAGGATTGCTATTCCATGTGAGAATCGATCGATAACGTCAGAATGTTATAAAAGCTTATCTTTTTCTGTTCTCAGAGCAGAAGCTGAATGTGCATCACCCACCTGGATTTCTACAGCTCGTGCCGTCCACACCTGACGTGTCTGAACTCGCCGAGTGGCACGACTCTACCTTCTTATCTCTGCCTGTCATCAAAGCCTTCTTGTCCCCCCTCTGCCCTGCCTCAGTGCTCCCCGCCTGCCTGGTGGTCTTGAGCTCCGGCGCCACAAACAAAGCTCTGCTTGTGAACCTCTGAGGCTCTTTCATCAGCAGCGGAATGACAGAACCGACTCCTTCTGAAGCCTGCAGAGAGACCTGCAGAGTTTCTGAATACTTCATGCATTGTACAGTAAAAAAAATTGGACACTTTTCTTCGGTTAAAGTCTGGGGAATAAAAAACGAAGCCTGTCATTTATTTAGATAAGAGATGATTAGTTGATGAGCTATAAGCACCTGGAACTGGGTTTTAATGTGTTTACTAAGTCCAAGCAAGAATGAAGGGACAATAAGTATGGAGGGACAACGAGCATGTCGAGGGAACACGAGAATGAAGAGATGACGAATATGGAGGGTTGACGGGCATGGAAGGACGACGAGTATGGTGGGAAGACTAACATGTGTTGGGACGACGTGCATGGAGGACAACGAGCATGTGAGGGGATGAGCAAGAGACAGATGGTGCAGTAAACTAGGAGTCTATATAGGAGTCTATATAAAAATGTACTTATTGTAACTAGAAATGGATAAAGGTGCAGTGGTGTCCTGTAGTGGTGTCCAAAAAAAAAAAAAATACAAAATGTTTTATTAATATAAGAAAATAATCAGGCTCGTTACACCACTTAATCTGCTACAGGACTCCCCCGAGTGTGTTCTCTCTTACATTTTCCTATAAAACATAATTCATATCTTGTTATGGGTCACGCTAAAGCTAATGTGCTTGTATTTGGTTGAAAGTCCAACACAGGACACAATTCATAACATGAACTTCTCAGTTTCTCACAGTGGCACTAAGGCAGTATTTTTACCAGACTTTTTTTTCTTTCATGAGTGTTCTTTTCGTTTTCCGTTCCACCGAGGGAGCAGCGTGTGCCCTTTTCACCCCACCTTGGTCGAGAGGAAACAACTGTAACATTTCTTTTCATGCTTCTCACCATTGTTTTTTTTTTCTCAGCAGCTTGGAAAGCCTTGGCTAGCGGGTTACACCGTGAGAGAGTGAGAAGAAGCCTGTTCTCCTGTTCCACACACACACACACACACACACACACACACACACACACACACACACACACACTCCTGCTTCATGTTTTTTACCCTCTCTTCCCTCCCCAATCATGTAAATATTAAGGAGGCGATGACTGATCCAAGCCAATAAAAGCCCCCGAGCTGCGCTACACTACAACATCATTGTTTTTCGGCTCTAATTTTGTAACTCGCTTCGCGTTTACTTTTCCACGAGACCACATTAAAAAAGGCGAACAGGCCCGAGCTTGAAAGCAGCAGCATGTAAAGTGTGGGGTGAAGCATGAAATCCTGATTAATGGTGTAACTTGACAAATAAACCAACAAAAGACCAGGTCGCAAGAAACAACATCACACTCGTGTCGGGTCTTTTTTCTGGTCCAAGTGTGTGTTTGCTGATTACTAGGAGAGTAAATACAGCTCTGTGGTGACTTACTCACTTTCAGATTAACAATCCTGTCCCTGGAATTCTTCAATCAGACATTCAGACATTGTCCTGGGCTAAAATCAGATGCTGAAATCAAAACTGATGACTGGTTGGATGTTTCAGAGCTTTTTTGTACCTGTTACAGTGTTATTTTACTGACAAGTAAACATATCTAGAAAATCTGTGGTAAATTCTTTTTTTTTTGGCATTTTCCATGTACAGGATTCTAGATTTTGATGATGATGCCTCATCCTGTACTAGTCCTGAATTTGAATGTTTATATCCCATGCTAACCTAACCTAAACTGCCTTAATCTAAAGTAATTCAACTTAACCTAACCCAACTTAAACTAAACTAACATCACCTAACTTACCTTACCCAAACGTTAACCTAACCAGGTTAGGTTAACTAGCTAAACCTAAATTTACCCAATCTAACATAACCCCAATATCTTGACCTAACCTAACTTAACATAATCGAATTTAGCCTAGCTTAACATAAACTTACTTAACCTAACCTAACCTAAACTCTCTTAACATAAACTATTTAACCCAACTCAACCCAAAATATCTTAAACTAAACTATAATAACCTAACTAAACTTACCCTAAACTAATTTAACATAAACTAACGTAACATAAACTAATCGAATTGAACCTAACCTAGTGTAACTCCACCTAATCTAAACTAACACTAACTATCTCAACCCAAACTAACGAATTGTTACATACATTACAGCACAGTGAAATTCCTTCTTCACATATGCCAGTGATGTTAGGACACTGGGGCCAGAACACAGGGTCAGCAATGATACAGTACCCTATGGAGCACAGAGGGTTGAGGGTCATCCAAAAGGGCCCAAGATTGGCATCTTAGCAATCCTGGGGTTTGAACCCCCAACCTACTAATCAGCAACCCAGAGCCAAAAACACTGATCTACCACTTCCCTAAACTTACTTAACCTGGCCTAATTTAACTTAAATGAACTGTTCATAAGACACAAAACCGACAAAGTGAAGCATAAACTCCTCCTTTCTGAAGTTCCAGGTTTACCACTGAATTTTGCAGAACACTGACGCTTGAGACTCCATTTCATAAATGCCAAATGCGTCGTGACATAAAAGTCCATTGTATCAACTGAATCAAATAAAGTTTGTACCATTTCTTACAAGTACATTTTTATAGTAATTTGTTACTTTAGAAACCTTAATGATCTGCATCAATCAACTCTTTCTAACCAATCAGATTAGAGTAGATATGATCTTCATCAGTACCAGAAAAGAAATTATATGATAATAATATCAATGGAACATTTACAATATAAAGAATTTGATGCAGCATGAAACAGCTCTGAGAGTCATGTCCGGCTTAGATCAGATTCTAATCAGATTTTATTTGATTTCTTCTAACCTGCCCATGCGTATAGATCTGTGAGGAGCTCAGCCGCGTTACTCCCCACTGCACATTTCCTGTCTTAATCGTAGCGATAATTTTTTTTTTCAAGCTGTCAGATGTCATTAAATTCAGGGTGGATCCCTATTTAACGACTCTTAAATGATTTTGTTACCTGCCATTAAACTGGGAGTTTCCAACAAGCTGAAACCGAGCGTGTCTGGAATCTGGAAAATCGAACAAAACATGGGAAAATGCCGAGATGCCTCAGGGAAGTTCTCACCGAACTCCTCAGCGTGGAAGCTGGAGGCTCTTTGGTGGTTCTTGAGTTGAAATAAAGGCTACAATCTTTACCTTTTTCAGGAAATGCGTTTACCTTTAGCTCTGTAGAAAGGAGCATGAACCACGTACCCAGTTTCACACCGACGAATAATCAAGTCGCTTAGAAACTCATCAGGTATGATACACTATATGAACAAAGGTTAGTGGACACATACACAAGATTCGTATGTGACTTTTGAACATCATATTCCACAATGAGTCCCTATTTGCTCTTATAGCAACCTCCACTCTTCTGGGAAGGTGGTCCACTAGATTTACTACATTGTCATGCTAGAACAGGTTCAGGGTCTCTTAGTTCAATTAAAGGTAGAATTTCATACTACCACATATGCTTAAATGCCATATGCAGGTCTGGGTTTTTTTTTTTTTTTTTTTTTCCTTTTTTTTTTTTTTTAGTTCTTCACATATGTTCAATTAGCAAAATAAACTGATGTTCCTGATCACATAAAAAAAAAAATGGCTGCAAAGATAAACTCACAATGTCGAAAAACGTAATGATCCAGATTTACTAATCCACAGGAAAGTCATTACTATCGGGGACGTGATAGCTCAGTGGTTAAGGCGCTGGTTTACTGATCGGAAGGTTGGTGTTTCCAGGCCAAGAATTGGCAAGTTGTCACTCTTGGCACCTTGAGCATCGCCCATAACTCTCTGTTCTACAGTATCATGGCTGACCCTGCGCTCTGACCCCAGCTTCCTAACAGTGCTGAGATATGCAAAAAAAAGTGTACTGTAATGTACATGTGACAAGTAAAAAGCCTTTTTTTTGGTTAAGATGTTGGACTCCTGATCTGATCAGAAGGTGTTGAGTTCAAATCCCACCACCATTAAGCTGCCACTCTTGGGCACTTTAGGATGGCCCTTAACCCTCAACTGCTATGTTGTTATAATGGCATGAGATAGTCGCCAGAATGAAACTTTCTGACCAATCAGATTGGAGCAAGAGGTTAGGTGTTAAACTGATCAGCAAAAGACCAGTGCAAAAAAGTTCAACATGCACTCAACACGTTTCCATAATATTCGCTAATTTAAAACGTAAAATACTATTAAAATTAAAAACTGAGCACTTTTTTATATTATTTAAAGCATGTTTTTGAGATGCTACATGGTTTTTCTCAATCTCGGTTATCGAAGCACAAGCTCGGCTTGCCAGTGGCTCTGCACGAATTTAAAAAAGCTACAATCTTGAATCTCCATGCCCAGAGTGACACGTTCGATTTTTTCTTTACAGCGACACACACACCGCATTAGAGCAAGCTGTTTCCTGGTTGGCCGTAGATACGCATAGACGTGAAGTTGTTACACGATCCACATGGCCCTTTGCCTTCCATGTGCACACAAGCGCCATGACAGCAGAGGTCACAACCAGACCCGAGAACCCAGGAGCCGCGTGGGCACACAAGGAATCCAGCTAAAGTTTCCGCATATACTTTGTGTCAGAACGAACAAAATGTTTTTGTGCGATTTAGAAGGGAAAAATATATATCGTCCATGAAGGGCTTTGTATAATCTTTCCCAGAGCTCGGTTCAAAATAATATTTTGGGATTGATTTTTGGGTCAAGCACCCAAAACGACTTCCATTAGGAGCAAACACCACAAAAACCACAAACCATGTATGGGCTCCTGGTACAGTACAGAAACACACTGTGTATTTGTTCGTTTGTTTGTATATATAAATAAATAAAGTAGGAACCCCACCCGGTTTTTCACTTCTCGTCCCCTTGGCAGTCAGGGTTAAAACGTGTCCCTGTACCACTGCCAGCTCGAATGAGGCTGGTTACATTAAACCATGACCATTGTGACGTAAATATGGTTTCCAATTCCTGAAGTCCAGTGGAGATAATCACAGCCTGTGAGCGGTGGATCTTTTTTCTTAAGGCAGAGAACACATTTTCATATGGTTCAAGCAATGCAAAAAATAGCCACCGATCGACAAGCCAAGCTTTCCCAAAGGCCTGAAGGGCTCGGCTCAGATCGACTTAAAAAGCAGGGAATTGAAGCAGAAATCAACAGAAAAACAACACTGACAATAGGAAAGAAGTGTAACGTGATGCTGCAATCTGGATCTCCACATCTGTGTCTGTTCCTGTTTAATGCTCTGGATTTGGATTTGAAAATGGAAGTGGGCGTGGCCCAAACAAGGACTCGTTTTTTTTTCTGTTTGTTAATTAAATGTGAACCCAAGTAATGTAGGAAAGGTCTAGAAAAAAAAAAAGGAAAAAAAAAACAGTTTTGCCAAGGGTTTGGAGTTTCACCTCACCAGGACATTCACCTGCTGGGTCGATACATTTCACACAATAAACTATAAATAAATAAAAATATAAACAGCTAACTAATAGTGTTCTACTACTTGTATCTGTATTTGCACTGATTAGCCGTAACATTAAAACCACTGTCAGGTGAAATAAATAACATTAATTATCTCATTACAATAGCACCAATCACATGAGTGGGATTTATTATATATTCAGAACTTCTACAATACATATTATACATATAAGTTACTCTCCTTCACAGCTACTAAACTCCCTTATGTCAGGGGCCTCATCCAGCAGGATAATATTCCTGTTACACTGCAAAGAAATGTTCAGGAACTCTATAAGGAACATGGCAAAATTTCACAGTTTTGACTCTGAAACTTCCAATCAAGTATCTCTAATAAAAGTTCCATCTACATCGCAGCTTACAGGATTTTTAAGTGCCAGAGATCACATCAAAACTTCAGAAATCTTGGGCCATCCAGACATTAGACAACTCAATTGTTTAAGTGGCACAAGGGGAAGTACACAATATAAGGCAGGTGGTTATAATGTTATGGCCGATTGGTGTAATTGTGTGAATGTAATTCATTTGACATGTAAATTATTATTGTTGTATTACGTATTCAAACTAAATCATATCGCTAAAAAGTTTAAAACTGCATAAACATCAGGTGATCTTTAAAAGTCCAGGTTTTTGAGCTTCCAAGCCAACATTTCCCAAGAGATCGGGTTGCAAGTAGACAGCTGGGGCGAATAGCTGTTTACCGCTAACATTGTCAAAGTGTCTTCAATTTAATTGATTTTTAGTTGTAAAGTGATTTTAACATGTACATTGTCTCAAAGCAGCTTTACAGAGATAAAGTGGTTTAGAGTTGTATAAAAGAGTGTAAAAGTTTAGTGCCTATAAGTTCGTTCCTTATAATTCTTCGTTTATCCCTTAAAACAAGCCAGTGGTGACTGTGCCAAAGAAATATTCACTGAGACTTCATGGGACTCATTAAGAAAAAACCTTGAGAGGAACCACATTTAAAAAATGGAACCCATCCTCATCTGGGTTTTACCAAATATCCATTCATTACAGTTCCATCATTGTTAAGATGTACTGTTCAGTGCTTAAATACAGCACTGTTCAGGCAAACTGCGGTCCTGAGCCCATTGTAGCAGACTGTTGATATTAATTCCAGTCAAAATCCATCCTCAAAGTTCTTGAGTTGCTCGGTAACTTCATGAAGCTTTAGTGTGGTCTCTTCAGCAGCCAATTTTGTACTTTGTACTCAGAAATATACCACAAATCTTTTCTTATTTTTGATGTAGCTTTTATACATTAGCCAACAAACAACATCTACAGTGTAGAACAATTTCCATACAGTCTTGCATTGATGACATATTCTTCTTTTAGAGGGACGGGTTCAGTCAATTAGTCACTGCTTTGTTCTTGACTACCTGGAGTTAAACCTGCTGTGTTCTGCTTATTTACCTTGAGGTTTAACCCGATTCTGAGATACGTTTCTGCTCACCGAGGATATAGAAGTTTCTATAGCTTATTCCTTTACTGCTCAAACAATTAAGGTCATTCAGGCAGAACTGTCACTCTGTGAATGTTTTTTGTTTTCTGCACCATTTAGTTTAAACTGCAAAGGCTGTTGTGGGTTAAAATGTTTAGGTCACCAGTTTCTGAAATACTCAAATCAGCCTGTCTGGCGCCCACAATGTCATAGAGATCACAATGTTTTCCCTCTTGTTTTTGACATAAACATGACATAACTGAAGCTCTTGATTTGTATCAGTATGATTTTATGAACTTACACTATTGGAAAGACATGCATGTGGAGTCAGGCAGGTCCAGGGCTTTAGTTGCAGGGAATATATTCATCGGGTGTGTGTGTGTGTGTGTGTGTGTGTGTGTGTGTGTGTGTGTGTGTGTGTGTGTGTGTGTGTGTGTGTGTGTTTAGAAGTCACCCTTAGGCTTCTAAAGCAAAGCAAACTGAACCCAGGCCCGGGCCGAGGCTCAAAGTTAATGTGACACTGAGGTAAATACAATTAAGCCAGCCAGAGGAAAAGCTGCCTTATTACTGTTTATCTTTAAACCTGACTCCCTGGCTTTCCAGCTGGCTCCGTGCCTGCATGCATCAGAGCACTCTCTTTTTTCTTTCTTCTCTGGAAATACAGGCCATTCATAACGACTTGAGGGAAAGAAAATACCGGTTCTCTCTGCATATTTCTCATCTGTGATACATAGCGATCATATCTAGCATTGTTTTTTTATTCCGCAATGACGAGTGCAGAAAATAGAAAATGTACGTACCCACAAATATTATTTAGAAATTACAAGTAAAAGACTAAAAACAGTGAGTTGCATAACAAACGTGTGTCTAATCTAATTTAGTGATACGAGTACAATTAAAAATAAAAAACTTCTTAAGTTTATTAGTGATGTTTGTGTGTGTGTTTTATATACCATAAAACATATATCTAAGAATATCGTCATTTTATTTGCAAGGCTTTATCAAGCCTACAAGGGCTTCATCCCCGGCCTTTCCCTTTCAGTTCTCCTCTCCTAAACAGACAAGAGAAGTCTAACAGAGCTGCTAATGAAATAAACTTAGTTACGACGGTGTAAAATAACACAGAGGAGCTCCGTGGTGCCGTCTCGTCAGCGTCGCTCTTTGACCCCCTGCCATCTGTTCCTGCTTATCTAATACCGAGCCAGACTGTTATCCTCGAGCCGAGTAACATGTCGGACCTCTGGAAGTAGTGATAACTCGGGTTAAGTCGTATAAACACGAGGTGACCTTTTGAAAAGGGTTGCAGGGACTAAGGGTCTGCCACAGATTCAGTATATCACATTACAAGAATCTGTATTTTGTAACGCAATTGCAAAAAAAAAAAAAAAGTTTTCATAGTAAAGCAGGGTGAAATTAAAAATGCCTACATTGATATATTTATAAATTTTACAAATCTAGTGTGTAAAAGCTAATACAGCGAGCGAATGGAAGTGAAATTGCTAATGAATTAAAAACATGCTGGGAAAAAAAAAAGAATTTGGACCTAGCAAATGATGGGAAATCTGAAAAATGAACGCTGAGTAGAAGCAGTTAAAAAGCTAAATATTGAGTTATTGCATATTTAGAAAATAAAAATAAAGTTAGCAAATTAAAGCCAACCTAGCTAAACTGTAGGTTCTGACTAGCGAGACAGATTTCTTCTAACCATTTTTTTTTTTAGAGGAAAAAACAAACAAATGAAAAACTTATCAAGTAAAAGCAAATTTAGCTATCAAATAAAAATAGCTGAACTGCACATGCTGAGTAGGGAGCAATGTTTCTTTGACTTTATTTCAAGACAAACCTAGCAAATAAAAATGTAAATGCTAAGCACCTAGCAAAGAAAGGAAAAACGTACAAGTGATGGAAAAGCTGATAAGAAGCAGTGAAAAGTGAACTAGCAAAGTGTAAGCAAATTTGTGAAAATTATAAATCAAAGCTAGCAACTAAAAATACCTCTAACATCCCTAGCTGAACTGACTAGCGAAACATTATTTGCATTTATTTAGGGGAAAACCGAGTAAATATAAAAATAAAAAAACAAAACAAGCAACTAAAAACTAATAAAGCTGCTTTTAACATTAAAATGCGAAGCGGATGAAATCACACCCGGTAAATAATCGCATTAGAAATGTATATGTATTTGTATATGTATACCACTGTGGTAAAGTTTCTGTTTCTTTTTGGATAATTCTGAAAGAAAAAAAAACAAAACAAAACAAAACACCAAATTACCAATCTTCAAGCAAGGAAGTCTAATGAAACCAAACAACCCGGCTAGATGAGGGTTAGGAAGAAAAAAAAACAAAACAGTCATATTAAAGGATGTGGTGTAAGTTAATCTAAACTGATGACATTACTGATGTCTTTACTCATGTCATTTGGTATCAGAAGTGCTGATCTCCTCTGTACGCAATCATACCAGGAAATTAAGAGCTCGCCTTGTGCTCGCGTGACAATAAACCTCATAGAGCGAGATATCTGACCAAATACACCAGCATAAACACTTTCAGTCTGTGAGCCCTCAGAGGAACAGGAGACATCGCTATGACGGATCTGCGCCTCTCACAGCAGATAAGATCCACGTCTGGTCTCGGCCACTGTTTATCTCCAAAAAGAGGCAGAGAGCGTTGGATCCACGACCAAAATTCCTCTGTTCATGGAGGCTCTGAAAACAGTCAAATGTCCTGAGAAGAGTATTTGTATTTCTTGAATCACGTGATGGCAATAAACTGAAATCTGTGGTAGTTCATGAGACAGAGTGGGAAAAATATCAGAAATAGTGAATTCCTTCATCCTTCTTCTGAATTTTATTTTTTTTTTTTGTACGAACAGAAACAGTAACTTTCCAATGTTTCGCATGTACACTGTTAGAAAGGGGATTGTAATAATTCTAAGGCAAATGTAGCATTTCATGTATGAGCAACCTAGCATAAACTTTTACACTTTTACATTACACTGGAAAAAACTAGCAAATAAAAACGAGAAAGAGCAAGAAAAACAGAGGAAAAACATCTGTGTAAGCGAGGGATAATCTTACAAGAATAAAAAACAATATTAGCTTTAAAGCCTAAACACAAACAAAAAGGAAACTAGCAAGTGTAAGCAAAATTGAAAAATGAAAACAAACCTAGCAAGTAAAAGCGAATACACCGTTTGAAAACTCGCCTAGCAAGCAAAAACTTGCTAGCTTTTCACTGCTCGCTAGTGACAAGAAATCACACAAGTGAATGCTACTAGCGAGCAGTGAAAAGCTAACAAGAGCTAATACATGCTAAAAAAAAAAGTGAACCTAGCAAAACAAAAAGGAAAATTAAACCTTGCAAAAAACTAACCTAATTTTAGTTTGGAGAAACAAATGTGCTGTACATGCCTAAAAATTTGAAAGCAAACATTAGCAAGTCAAAAGGAAACTAGCGAGGAAAATCGAATTTGAAAAATTAAAACAAATTTAGCAAATAACAGCTAATATGGCAATTGAAAGCACATCTAGCAAGCAAAAAGAAAAAAACTTGTTATTAATGAAAAGCTAACAGGCAAATAGAATCTAATACATGCAAAAAAAAAAAAAAGTGAACCTAGCAAGCAAAACTCATTCTAGCAAAACAAAGAAGCTCTAGCTAGGAAAAAAAAACTTTCTGTACATGCCTGAGAATTTGAATGCAAACATTACCAAAAGCTACAAGAATGAAAAATAAAAGATGCAGAATCCTTTTTTTTTTTTTTCAGGTGTCAAAAAAGATTTGAGAGGTGAAGCTACTAATTCTGTTTATCGTAATTTGGCCTTAGCTGCATTGTCGTATATAAAATATTGGAACTATCGTCAAAGTTGGTGTATGTACACGTATTTGGGGATCTGCTTATTGTAAATAAAGGATTTTGCCCGGGGATTTGGTCCACCATGCCATTTATGGGACGAGGAAAAAATAAGAAAAATGGATTTTGGAAGAACTTAAGAAAAAAGCTTTATGTCTCTTATTAGAGGCAGTGAAGTGTATTGTACAAGAAACTGGATTGTTTCTGCTTCTACTAATAGTTTGTAGCAGAACATTGAAAATAAAGCTGTATTAGTTAAGCAGATTACAGAGGCAACTTTCCAATTTACTTATTTATTTATTTGAAAATTAAATCATAAATGAAAGGAACCATGGCAACTTACATTTTAATATAATGTTTGGTACAAGATTAAATTCTTATTTATTTTCAGGCCCTCAGTCAAGATTTTTGGCCCTTCATAAGAAAAAGTTTGGGCATCTCTGCTCTAGATCTTTCCCTTTTGGCAAAGGGAAAATGTAAAGATGAGAAGATGCTCTGGTCTTCTTCTTTTTTTTCGCAGCAGTGTTACGAGCGCACGAATCTATCAGCGGCTCAAATCAATCTCTCATGCGTTCACGTTGTTTAGACATGCAGTGTACTTGAAGGACATCTGGGTTCGAGTTCTTTATTTGTATTCAAACAAAATATGTCCTCTAAGTTGCTTGGATCAACAGTCAAAGTTTCTGTTTATTCTGGACTTTTTCCACTCGCCAAAACAAAGCGTATGACAACAGTCCTTTTGCGTGTCACATGGCTTATATGGTCTATTTTTTGAATGAAATGAGGATGAAATTAAAGAAACACTAAACACCACAGTTCTCGCACGGACCCGTTGACAGGAAAAAACAACAAGCAATGTGAGTTATTCGATTACTACAAGCTACCAGGACGGCTTCAGTGAGCGCTGGCTGAGATTCTACAATCTTCTGGAACATAACTGGAGTAATGAATACCATTCATTTTTCAAAAAATGCAAGAATTACAGGCTTAAAGTATTATGAAAAAAAAAAAAATCAGGTTTAAGGCTTAACACAAGCAAAAAGGAACCGAGTGAAAGGAATTTTACAAATAAAAAAATCTAGCGAGTAAAAGCTAATACGGAGATTGAAAGCTAAAAAAGGCTAAGCAAATGAAACCAAACCTAGCAAAGATCTCGCAAGGGACAACAAATCTAGAAAGTGACTGCAAGTAAAAGACAACGAGCAAGTAAAAGCTAATGCAAACAACCTAGCAAGCAAAATTAAAACCAAAGCTAGCAAAAAAATCAAATACTTTGTGCTTGAAAATTGAAAAGCAAACATCAGCAAGTTCAACGAAAAATTGCAAGCAATGGAGATGATTCAAAATAATTGTAGATGTTTTGTTTGTGAGGATTTTGTCTTGGCAACTCAAACGATCTTCAGAGAAGTTTCATAGAAGGGAATATTTGCTCTTTTATGCACAGGAGGTCACTCATATCGAATCATCTGAGTGATGAAAAGGAAATGGCCGGTGCAGAAAAGTCCTCACACTGTTTGCCCACACACACTTCCTTCACTCATTACGCCTTGCGAGAGCCCCGATGCTATCCGCTGACCACCGGAGGAGCACTGGGTCTAATCAAACACCACCAGGAGGGGCAGATGCAAAAGCAGATTGGACTGTTCCATTCACAATTCACCAGGACAGAGATGTAACTTTACACCTGTAGATAACCAGGTGTCTTTGTACGGATAATGAAGGTGTGATTTATTTAGCAGATGTTAGTGGAAAATGATCACGAATCTTTGCAGTATCTTAGGATTGTTTTGGAAATATACAGTTCATATTTCACACTTCTGACCAAAGCGTTTGATGAGATGCAAGTGTGTAAACTTGGTATGAGCTTGTTTGGTGTGAATACAAGAATCAGCATCGCTAACAGGGAAAACACATCCTATTAGATGGTACATTTCCTTAATTTCAACATTTGATATGTTTTCTATGTTTTATAGGGAATAAAATATGGATTTAGGAGATTTGCAAATAATTGCATTTTTTTATATTTTTGATTTTATATTTTTCCTCCAATTCTGGTTCAAAGAAGCAGATCTAAAAAAGTATAGTTCTTGAGGTTTTAACCATTTTTTCCTCCTCCAGCTGCTGAGATGTTCGAACTCGATTTAGAATTCCCGGCATACCCTGTGTGGAGCCAAACCCGAAGTCCACCACTTTTTACAAACATCTCCGTAACCCATCACCTCTCGACTGGCTGAACTCACTAGGAGTTGCTTTCACCTGCATCCATCTCGAGTCTGTGGTTCTTGTGTTCAATTTACCTTGTAGCTGTTAACGTGTCGGTGAAGAAACTATGAACGTGGCCTCAAAAACGTTGTGGTTCCAATGCGCTATTTATAGGCAATAGGATCAAGGTTTCGTGATGTCTGTGGTCATGAAGAAATGGTTTCTGTTTTATCCCTTTTTTTCTTTGGCAGGAAAGCAGACACACGAATAGAAACCGTCTATTTACGTCTGTGTTGGAAAACAGAGAAAAGAGCCGATTCAGTAAACAGGAGCTGGTGGTTTATCGAACTTCACATGCGAGAAGGTTGAGATGTGATGTGCTGACGGTCTTGTTCAAGCCCCAAGATCAGGAGCAGCTTCACAAGCAGCTTCAAAGAAAAGGTTAGAGAAGGTCAACCTTGTCTACCCAGATTGCTTGGAAAAACCTCGCCGCAAATGTTTAATGTTTCAGGAACTCTGTTGTTGTTTGGGATTCTCTGAAGCAATCTGGGCATTTAGTTTTCTTCTTTTTTTTATAAGAGCTTACACATGTTAGATGTTTGAAGAGTTTGGATGCACAGTCACTTAACATTTTAATAAGAACATCTGTGTTTTTGAGATGCTTTTCTGATCACTGGGGTTGTAAATAGTGGTTATTTGATATTCTGTAACCTTCCTGTCAGGTTTTACTTCTCTGATCTTTCGAATCATTTTAGCATTTCCACCCACAGAGCTGCCTCATTTTTCACTGGTTTTCACAAACACAAACTCTGATTACATTATCTGAAGATCTTTAAACTTCTCTGGACAATTTAACACATTCTACTGCTGGTTTAATGAAATATTAAGCCTTTTTAGTCCCATTCAAATTAATATTATGAATAATATCACATATACCATTTATTTATAATATTTTGCTTTTATAAGGTTCCTCCAGATATAGTATGAATGAACAAATAAATAAATTAGATATTAGACTAATGAGATAGATAGAAAGATGACAGACAGACAGACAGACAGACATATAGATAGATAGATAGATAGATAGATAGATAGATAGATAGATAGATAGATAGATAGATAGATAGATAGATAGACACTAAACACTTTTGATCTTGACAAATAATGGAATATTCAGTCATCATTATTAAAAATTACAACACTTTATATTTGACTCTCTACATGAGACCTTGTGATCCAGTCAGACAGACAGACAGACCGACAGACAGACAGACAGATAGACAGATAGATAGATAGATAGATAGATAGATAGATAGATAGATAGATAGATAGATAGACTATGTAATAAAAATCTGTGGCGTTTGAGCGAACCAGCAGACGACTCTTTTTGTCACAAAATGACTTTACTATCTGATAAAACGGCGCTTCCATTAGCAGACCTTACTATCTAGCTAGCTAATCGCATGCGGCCGCTTCTCGCGCATGTTTATGCGTATAAAAGCATTGAAAGTGCACTTCTTTTTCCCTCGCAGTGAGCTCAGATGTCAGCGAGCCTGAGTGAACTAAAAAGCGGCCCAGCTGCTCGTGGCTCTCCTTCTAAAAGCCGTTTGACGAACGTGAACGTGGCACGGGAAATCCCACATTTTTGACTCCGGCGTCGTGTTCAGAGCATACTTTAGATGCTATCTGACAGATGTAGAGGGGAAAAGAGCGAGCTGCGATGGGCTCCTGCTGAGGGAGATAAGCACGACCAGATATCTTGTCTGTGCGTTCGTGGAATGCGTGCTGAGAGCATGGCCCTGCTTGCCTTTGGACGTCGTGGAAGGAGACTGTAAGGGTTGAGAAAACCTAAAAGACATTTAATGAATTACAAATAGTAGATATTTTCTGTATTTTGCATTTATGAAAGGAGTCTCCATTTTCAGTGCTTTGTGGTCAGGTTTTTTCAGACAAGGGAAAGTCTTCAGGGCAGAGGCTTTTGTATTTTCCAGTTTCTCTGTAACACATTATGTAGGCATAAGTATTAAGACAATTTTTAAAATGTATTTAGCCGTATGTGTTTCTTCTAAAACACATTTCTTCAGACCTCCTCACCTACAACAGCAATTGACTTTACTACATGTAGCTGAATGAGCACAAATCTCCACAAAATCTAGTGAAACATCTTCCCAGGAGAGTGGAGGTTATAATAACGGCTAATGTAAACCAAATGTGGAATGGAATGTTCAAAAAGCACATAAGAACCTTATTTTTAGTTGTCCACAAACTTTTGTACGTATAATGTATTTAGAATTGAACATTATTAAAAAACATGTTATGTATCATTAGACGAACTTTGAACTACAACTTTACAGGTAATGCTAGTTTCATTTAATGCTAGTCACAATATATTAGCCTGCTTTAGCTTACTATACCATTAGCCTAGTGGACCAATAGCTATTAATGCTAGCCATGTAAACTTTGGATATTGCTATCTAGCTAGTGAACGTAATAAATTGCTAGCTAAGCCACAGCAACCCTTTCATAACATATGGTAGCTACCCACTAATCTTTTTTTGGTGTGTTTGCTAGCATGATTGCATTGCTGGTGTAAACTAGTTTTCATTAAAGTTAGGTGAAAAGCTGTAAAATGAATTTGTGATAGTAAATTGTGTGATTTTACATAATAAGGCAGGCGGTCATTATTAAAAAGGTTTCATATAAATGTTGGCATGTTAAAATAACAGTTTTGGTGTTTGCTAGCTAGCGTGATCGTAGTCAGGTGATTACAGGAGTGTTACTTTGGAAGAGTTTTTTGGTCACCGAACAAATGATTCTGTTTCACATGTGTGTGTGTGTGTGTGTGTGTGTGTGTGTTTTGCTGAGAGACGAGTGCACAGATCATCGTGTGTACATGGTGATAGACAGAGTTACACACTGACCTTGTTTTATGCCACGGTAATAAAGACAGAGGTCAGGGGTCAGCTGTGATGAGATGACAGAGCTCTCAGGTGTGCAATAAGACATCACACTGCAGTAAAAACCCATGTCATGCAGGCACATGCGCATAAATGATGTGCGAACACACACACTTAGACTCGTAAACTCATAATGTGCTGGTTTAACAAGGTGTGTGATTTACAGCACGAGTGGAAAACAAGGTGTTTCATCTTCTTTCATGGTCTTTCTGGGTCGTTGAAAAGGTTTCATTCAAAATGAAGTTTCTGTATGTGAAATTTTATTCATTTCAATTGAATCCTTTATATCAGTTGCATCAAACCCAGTCAGAGAGGGAGCCAAAATACCGGTTCTAAGTAGAGGGCTGAAGACTGTCATGTAATAAACAACATTACAGACTGAAACTAAAACATCAGTAAAAGCAGTACATTCTGCTTTAATGCACATTTGCCCGAGCGAGACCCTCTCAGGATAGCAGGAAGGCGTGCGACTCTTGTGTCTGCTCTTTCCATCAGAGAAAAGATACAAATATGGACTTTTAAACATGCAGAGCGTCCGAGCAGCCTGTTGGCAGAGGTGAGGCATCGTTTCAGGGATGAAGGGTAGAAATTCTGCAGTCAAACTTGGGCCAGTTACATTAGAAATATATGACCTTGTGGAACAGACATAATGGAAGTCTCCTGGAAGTGGCCTTGAGTTTGACACATCTGCTTTACTGGTGATTTGTTCAATTTTGTGTTGGGATTCCATGAGCCATCGTCATTTTGCTGAACGAGACTTAAACATCTGAGTCAATTAATTATATATTATCAATTAATCAATGAATCTATATCACTTGTGTAATATGTGTGTGTGTGTGTGTGTGTGTGTGTGTGTGTGTTTGTTTGGCGATTATAAAGCGTAAGTGTTCCAAAGAACAGGATTATGCTGCCACCTGCAGTTTTTAAACTGACATGAAATTTAAAAAAAAAAAAAATCAACTGAGAATAATTTAAACAAAACTAGAAAGATTTTTATCAAGTGATTGATCCTGGTCTATCTATCTATCTATCTATCTATCTATCTATCTATCTATCTATCTATCTATCTATCTATCTATCTATCTATCTGTCTGTCTGTCTGTCTGTCTGTATCACAAGGTCTCATGTAGAGAGTCAAATATAAAGTGATGTAATTTTTAATAATGATGACTGATAATGATGCTGAATATTCGATTATTTGTCGAGTTCATTAGTGTTTAGTGTTTTCTATCCTAAGATTATAATACACTAAATATGAACTTATTTTAACCTAATTCAAGCCAAGAAAATAAATGATTAATGATTTATATTACTGTGTGTGTGTGTGTATATATATATATATATATATTCATTATTAATCTTATATTTAAAATTACACTAGGAGACGAGGACTACACTTCTCTTGCACTAGGAGACACTGGATACATTTAACTGTAGATATTATCACTTTACATTTCTGCAGTGAGTTTTTTATTATAATTAACATTGGCCTGGGAGTCACATGGCCAACACAATTTATGGTTTACATGTACCACATTTATTATATGGACATTTCATTCGTATCATTGTTCTGGACGATGCTGCGGTGTCTTTGTGTCTCCTGTCTCACTGTCTTATGATATAGGGAAGTGGAAGCTCATTTTTGCTATTTGCCATTTCGCTATTGCCAACCCGCCACTTTTGGGACCTTGAGCAAGCCTTTTTCCTCACCCTCACTCCTTAGGTTTTTGCACTAAATGTCGCACACGTGCACTTTTATGTCGTACCCCAGGCAGCTTTGTGTTATTCTATGTTACTTTTTGTTAATGTATTATGTCTTATGGAGCCCCTTGGTCCTGGGGGACGGCTGTTTCGTTTCAGTTTGTACTGTATAGGGTTGGAATGACAATAAAAGCCTACTAGTCTGAACTGGGTTCAATAGCTAGTAATGCTAGTCATGATCATTTACTGGTTGCTAGCAAGCAAATGTAATGCTGATGTGCTAGCTAAATAACAGCAGCGTCTTGCATAACCTAGCTACAGTTAGTGCTACTGAGGTGTTTGCTAGCATGCTAAACCCCGTGTTGGTGTAAAGTTGCTAGCTTTAAAATAAAATTTGGTTTGTGGAAACAATTGTTGTGATTTTAGAGAAAAGTTTATTGAATGAAACTTTAATGGGAATTCTTGAGAAGTCAAAATGACAAGTTTGGTGTTTTTGGTGTGTGTGTGTGTGTGTGTGTGTGTGTGTGTGTGTTAGTGTTAGCTAATGTCATCTTAGTTATACAATGCTGTACTGTTGATACTTAAACATTAATCCAAATTTCTTTCTTTTCTACTCAGCATCATAGCACAGTTTCAGCAGATGAGGTCACTGTTTTCTGCTTCTTTTACCCGCTTCAACAACTCGTATGTAACTCGAACCCGGAACTTGAGTTCAAACCCCAGCACCACCAAGATGCCACTGCTGGGCCTTGCTGGGATTTGAACTCATGACCTTCTGATTAGAACTTCAACGTATTAACCACTAAGGTGCCTCTTTTTTTATATTTTATAATAAGCAACTCAACCACCCTCAACACCCCCCTCGCTCCTAACCGGTGTTTTATTTCTTATTAATTCCGGTTTCTTAGTATCTCAGCTGTAAAAATGGAAGCTCTCAAGCATCACAGGATGTAAAGCAAGACATTAGACTTATACACAGTCGAAAAGCTCTTCTGACTGTAACACACTAAAAGTAAACCTATTCAAGTGGATTTGCATGTGAGGAGGTTCGGACCGATTTATTGACTGTGGTTTAGTGAAGGTAATTTATCTTTATTTCCTCACACAGCTCCATCCTTACACGCGCATCAGACGGCGACGGAAGAACGGCTCATGGTTGGACTCTGCTTTCAGGCTTGTTCACTGGAATACGCGTAAAAGATAATTTACAGAAGAAAAGTCGATTAGCTGGCCGGTCAACAGAAACAATCACTGTGATTTATATTGAAGTGCAAGTTTTAATTAGAGTCAGTAAGCGCTCTTCGGGCCAACAGTCATGATTTAAATGCTTTTGGACCCAGTTCTGTGGAGCGTACTATTTCACTCAGGATAAAAACTGAGTATTTAGGGATTTTTTTTTTCCCAGTTCTGTGGAGCGTACTATTTCACTCAGGATAAAAACTGAGTATTTAGGGATTTTTTTTTTTTTTTTTTTGCACTTTCTCTATAATTGAGAATCACATGCAGGCTTCTGTTCCAACCTGCTTTAATGGAAAATTCTTAGAGGTTTCTTTTGATATCTGATGAACAGTATCTTAAAAAAGTGAGTGCACCCCTCACTTTGTCAAAATGCCTGGCACAAAAATTAGTACACCCTGAGTGAACATGTCAAAACTGTGCTCAAAGTGTGAGTATTTTGTGTTAGCACCATTGTTATGTACCATCACCTTAATCCTTCTGAGCATGGAGTTCACCAGAGCTGCACAGGTTGTTGCTGGGATCCTCTTCCACTCCTCCATGATGGCATCACGGAGCTGCTGGATGTAATACACGTGGAGCTTCTCCAGCTTCTGCTTGAGGCCCACATGTAGTCAATAGCGTTCAGGTCTGACTAGCGTTCAGGAGACTCCATCACCTTCACCTTCAGCAAGGCAGTTGTCATCTTGGTGGTGTGTTCGGGGTCGTTATTATGTACGACTAGTCTCATACGACTATGAGACTATTGCGTCGCATATCAGTACAAGATGAACAAAAACGTTGTAGAAGGTCATACTCTTCTTGGTACAAATGTAAGCATCTACGACAAAGATTTATGACATGAATTTCTCCTAATAGAATAACTGAATAAGTGATTCGGAATATCAGCTAACAATTTACAAAGATCTCTGAAGGGATGCCCATTTCTAAGTGTGTATGTTTTTAACATTGATATTTGATGGCATATCCGGTAGCCAGCCATATTTGCCGCAGGTCTCCGAAAAAATTTAGTTTGCCGTAAATCTAAAGTGACTGCAGCCTTACACAACTTATAAGACGGCCCGAATGAAGAGAATCGTGTGTCACGTCAGGAGGAAAGCAGCCATGTGTGGTGGCCCGTGTGATTGCTCTTTATCCCGTTCCCGGGGCGGTGAGACAGAATTTCAGTCCTAAACCCATTCCAGGTTGCAAGGAAGCAGGCGCAGAGTTCTCCCGAGGTGCTCTGGAGACAAGTATGAAGAACTGGCACCAGGGATGGCTGGTAATCCAACTAATTACTAAAACCGCCGCCTAGCTGGAGCTACGGAGAGACATGTCGTTATCTTGAACAGCAGAGGAGATTAATTTCGAGGTCTGGTACAGAAAAAGCCTTCGGTTAGAAAGAGGAATAAGTCTGTTAGTCCTTCATTTGGAGTCAAGTTTCCATACAGGCTGAAAAGGGACACGCCAGTAAGGATTAAGCTTTAACTGGGATTAAATTCAAATTTATATATTACATAAACTATTAATCTGTAAATTTAACACAAAAATGACATTATAGAAATGAACTAAAATCTCATAGGACTGGATATGAAGCCCAGAAAAAGACCAACACAATTCGATATGAAATGACTTTCTTTTACGAGCTCAATCACAAAAAAGTTGAAATACTGTGTAAAATGTCATTAAAAACAGAGTGTAATGATTTGCAAATCACATTAATGCATATTCTATTCACAATAAAACAGGCCTTCTTGTTTAGAAGGCCTTGCATATTCGAGCAAGGCAATGCTAACTGTATACTGCATCATGAAATGAAAAACACAACAAAGAACACCCAGAACTGTTGAGCAGCTAGAATCCTGTATCAGACACATGGGATAATATTCCTCCCCCAAAACTTTAGCGACTGGTCTCCTCAGTTTCAGATGTATATGGACAGAAGACATGATTCTACACAGCCATCATATTCAAGATTACTTAATTTTTTCCTTAGAATGATATATATATATATATATATATATATATATATATTCTAAGTTTAAACAGCTAATATGTTTTCTTTGTTCTATTGTAAATAAAATATTGGTTTGTGAGATTTGTAAATCATTGCATTTTGTTTTTATTTAAAAAAATTTATTTCACATGTCTCAACTTTTTCAGAATCGGGGTTGTAGAGTTTTTTGAAGAGAAAAAATGATATCTAATAAATTTAAAAACATACAGATTTAACGTAAATTAGATCAAAGTTCAATTGGAATATCCTAGGACAAATTTTACTTTTAGATCAGAACCGATTCGAATCGAGTCGAATACAGTAGCAAGATTTTTATTTAATAGATTTTTTTATTAACTTGAAAAAAAAAAAACAGTTGCAACATAATGTGATAGAAGGAACTTATTCTGTGGTTGTTTGTCAACATTAAGTGCAACTATAATTGAATAAAAAGTAAAAAAGTCTCAATGGACTCTTTTTTTTTCTTCTTTTTTTTGTTATCCATCCCTCGTTTACCTGTTACTTCGGTTTTACTAACCCAAATAAATCAGCAACGATGAAACTGTAACATCTCTATCGTTTTATTTCCCGCTAGAGTTCCTCGGAATGAAATCTTTCATAACAAAAAGTTCATTGTCACTCACGGAGTCATCGTTTGGCAGCTTCAGGGAAAAGTGCTGCACAGGCATGCCTTTCGCGGCTGACTGGATAATCAAATTCACTCTTCCCTCCTGTCGTTCATTCGTCATGCACACAAACGTGTTGAGAAAGAAAAGAACTCTTCAGTCATCCTGCAAAAACAAATACACACTTGTTTATTTTTTAGCATTTCACCACCAATTACTTAGAGTTTAGAGTCATTTATATTTGAGTGAAGGGTGCAGGAATGCAGAGGTTTGAACTTTCAGTCCAATCATCATCATCATCATCATCATCAGCATCGTCCTGACAGCTGAAAGTGTGCGGCGTTTTGAATATTAAACATTCTGATCCTTTGAGTTGCAACTCACTCTTCAAAAATCGTGCTTAAACTGACACAGTTTTGCAAAACATTTTCCAGTTTCCTTCCTTAATAATTTATTACTCTTAAAAGTTCACTTTTTTTCTTACAATCACAAAGAACAGGAAACCTGTGGACTGTGAAGCAAATAACTACCATTAAATTGACCATAAGATTCGTATTAGCTTTTTTGAACATCCCATTTCACATCTAGTTCCCATTTACTGTTATATTATCCTCCGCTCTTCTGGAAAGATGTTCCACTAGATGTTGTGGAGATCTGTGTGAGATACTGTGTACTGTACTCTCATTATTCATGTTCAATAGGGTTTGAGCTTCAGAGCAGGCCACTCAAGATCTTCCACACACTCATGTAAAGCAGATGTTTATAAGCACAGGGGCATTATCATGCAGGAACAGGTTTGGGGTCTTTTGGGATTTTTGGGTCTCCTAGATTCAAGTGAATTGAAAGTTTTATACCACAGCATCAAGATACATCATATATAATTGTGCACCTCTGGTGAAACTTTGTTGGGGAAGTCCGGTGTCTCAATACTATTTGCCATGAACATGGACAATTATGTAGTGTTGTGATTGACAGGTTAGCGAGAGTATGTCCCTCCCACCCTTGTGGCTGAATGGGCGCAAATCTCCATAAAATCTAGTAGAACATCTTTTCAGAAGAGTGGAGGTTATTATAGGAGCGATTATGGAGACTTAATGTGGATTGGGTTTAGTTCAGGAAGCACATGAGAATCGTACCTTCAGGTGTCTGCTTTAGGACTTTTGTTCATATAGTGTATGTGGAAGAGGGCAAATAGTTACTTCAAGTGATCGTGCTGAAAAAAAATGCTGTTGGTTGGATTCTTATGTCTTAAAAAAAAGCTTGTGGAAGCCTTGACCAAATGAATTAAAATACATAAACATTCGATATTATTTGCATGTTTATTTGCATATGTATAGATTGTTATATGTGCATTGTGCATTAACAGTGTTAGGTGAAAGTCTATGAAAAAAAAAAAAACCTATGTAGATTGTTGCTATTTCAGCTCCTGGATCGCCTCCACTTAAAGCTGTGTGGAGTCGAGTGCAACTGAAAAGGCTGTCTAGACATTTCCAATGCTTTGAGCAGAATGTTAGTCTGGGTGAAACTAAAACACACACATACACACACACACAGTTTTTCCCCCATGTGGCTGTTTGTGAGAACCCGATATTAAATGCAGTCTGTATCTTTCAGATGTTCGAAGTCCTCCTCAGGGTCTTGGATTCTGTAGAACATCTTCTGCAGTGATTTTATTTCACAGCCAGTTGCTGATGCTTTAGCGGCAACACAGACACAGACAGGTGTCACTTACAAGGCGTATCGATTGAGACGGTGTCTGGGGCGTGAAATCTTTTTCCTGCACTGTACCAGACAAACGAAGTCACATCAGCTACACATCACGAGAAACATGCACGACATTCAAGCCTGACTGGAAAATAGGAGTCATCCATCAAATCCAGTATTATTTACCATCATGGCAACACGGGACATTCAAATGCCTGGACTTGGCCCTTGTGGAATTCACAAAGGTATAAATCAGGGATCTATAAACCTTTTTCTGTGAGGCCCACATCATTTTTTCATTCTCTAATGGGGTGGTCTGCCAAAAAGAAAAACGCATGAGCTGCAGTGACTACTAATAGTATTGTGGAGATAAATGTCTTTATTATGCCTCCTAAAAAGGAGAGATTGTTGTGTTGAGGGTTGTGTTTGGAAGGGCATCCAGCATAAAAACATGTGCCAAATCAAACATGCGGATGGTCCGCTGTGGCGCCCCCTAACGGGAGAAGCGGAAATAAAGTTTTAGGTCATGGTTAGTGTTCCATTCTGTTGGTTAGTGGGTGAGTCCAACAAATAATTTGCCTACATTAATAACTAAGTGAAATTACCTGTATTTTCTCAAATCTGTATTTTTTTAAATACAGATATGATACGAGTAAAAGGTATTTACATTTATAATGCCATTGTTCAGAGGGTCGTTTCCGAATGTGGCGATTAGCCATAAGGCATGTGGATGCCTCAGTATGTGAACATCTCATTGCCCTTTCTACACTTCTTGAGAAGCGTTCTCTAGATTTTTGGGCATTGCTGTGAAGATCTGTGTTTATTCAGATCAATAATGAGATCAGGTACTAATGTTGAATTTGGAGGTCTTGGGTATCAGGTTATACCAAAAGGTGTTCAGCGGGTTTGAGAAGACCAGCATTCTTTACAGGGGGCTCGAGTTTTTTTACTTCAACCTCAGCCATGGAGCCAGCTTCGCAAAACGGTATCATCATGTTGGAACTGGGTTGGTCCTTAGTTCTAGACCAGTAGGTGGAAATTGTAAATGCTGAGATAATAAAGTCGCTCTCGATAAGGGCGCGAATGTAAATGTAAAGATCTTCCACTCCAACCTTCACACACCATGTCTTCCATGTCATCATGAAGCTCGCTTTATGTACAGAAAAGCGTGTGATGCTGGAACAAGTTTCTTAGTTCCACTCGAGGGAAAGAACCACATATGGATTTTATGGTTATGTGTCGACAAACTTTTGTTCAGAGTTCAGGAGATGCATTTTTAAATGTTTTATATTGCACTTAAATCATTTAGATATAAAAAATATTTCTACATACACACGATGTTGTACTTCTGCTCGGAAGGTCATGGGATCAAATCCCATCACAGCCACTCCTGGTTTCTTGAACAAGACCTTTTAACCCTCAGTTGCTCAGCTGTAAAGCTCAGATAACAATAAGGAGCTCTGGATATGAGTGTAAATGCAAATGTATATGAATATTAAGATCTTTCAAATATGGGCGTTACGGTTGGGTGTCCACATACTTTTGGTCGTACACTAGGGTAAAAAAAGATCTCATGCCTGCTTGAGTCTTAGAAACATTGTATATGTTTTATAATGCAATTTTAACATTTTCATGTAAGAAACTGGAATAATTTGTAGCTGAGGTAAAAATGTGATGTCGTATGAGAAAAAATAAAGGTCATTGGTCCAATCAATGCCTGATTTCCTTTTTATTTCTGCTAAATAAAAGCCCAAAGACGACAAGGTTCCAGTCATAAATAAGACGTCCGCCTTCAGACACACCCACAGCTGGAGGTGAGGTGAGGAGAGCTCCTGAGTCATTTAATCAGCAAGGACTCATATCTCCTCCATCCCATTTTTCCCGTGGCAGATATACGAGCGAGCGAGCGTTTTTAAGATGCGAACAGGTCCTTCATCACCACCACCATTACGGCCAGTAATGCATTATTGTAAGCTCAGCTGCTGTGGATATCGGTTAGGGATTTGGCTTCTCTCCTTTCGTCTGCTTATCCTGCGCCAGTCCTGCCGCAGGGCAACTGAATTTTCATGCCGCCTCGATTCTCTCCCTGCCAAGACCTGTTTGAAGTTGGTCAAAGTCTGATGTTCTTTAGATGTATTGGACTCGAGCGGTATTGATGATTCATTGAGGAGCCACAAAGGCTCTGCCCAGTTAGCATTAGTGATACTGCAGTTTTTTTGGTTTTGGACAGCTGCAGGTTTCTGAAAGTTTTCATGGATTTCTAGGGGTTTTGCCTTCACCCCCACAGTTCCCCTTAGTTTCCTTTCTGTTTGGTAACTTCCACTTATAGCATCAATTAGCGTCATTTTTAGATATCAATCAGCATTTTATTATTTTTTTTAGTTATATTTTACACAGCGTCTCAACTTTTTTTTTTTTGGATTTGTACAAATTGATTACCAAACCATTTTAATTTATAATCCATGGATATAAAGCACACTGGAACAACTTTTAAATGTTATTTCTTGGCAGCTGGAGGACCATCACAAATGTGACAAGGCAATGAAAAGTTGGAATCCGTGCGTTTCTGCACATCCTAATGCATTATTCATGAAGCTGCACTAGGTTGGTTTTAAGGGAAGCTTTCAGATGACTTGCTGCCAGCTTGTAAATCTTCAGAGGGCATTTGTGTTTGCCTTTTTTCTACCGTTTTTGCCTTTTGATACGCAATAAATCTATAATAGAGCACTGTAGAATTCTAAAATAATAACTTTCTGTGTGGTAACAATAACACAAAGTGAATACACAATGATATCAGTGATTATATTACTATCGCATGAACACTGATGTTTTTCAAAATGTCCATTTCGGGGTAAATTGCACTTCAGTAACCTCTGGTCTCTTTCACAGGAAGTGTTTAACGAAGCCTGAGTTAATTAGTAGGATTCGGTGCTGATGACTCGCGCAAATTATCCACTACATTACACTCCATAATGAGAGCATTCAACTACTCTTCGGACCATCTCACAAGACCTCCTGCCGTTCATCTTCACAAACATCACCAGGTCCTTAACATCTGGCCATTTTACCATTTACTACCAAGAAAGCGATGATTATTCCTAAGAAACCTGCTCTGGATCCATCAGACCTCAACAACTACAGAACGGTATCACATCTCTCCTTTCTTTCTAAATCTTTGAACCACCCTGTTTTTAACCAACTGTCTGTCTGTCTCTCAAAGAACAACCTCCATGATCCAAACCAGTCTGTCTTCACTAAGAAACTACATGCTGCTCTATCATCCAAGCTGCCAAGCTGTACTCATCCTTCTCGACCTTTCAGCGACATTCGACACAATCAAACACAAGGATCCCTTGTTTACACTCAGGACCCTGGAACGTCGCTTATACCAGGTAACATGGAGGGGGTCTACATCTGCCCCATGCAGACCTTCCACTGGTGTCCCACAAGGCACAGTACTTGGACCCCTCCTTTTTTACCCTCTATACCCACTCTCTTGGTGAAGTTATATCTCACATGGGTTTACTTACCACTGCTATGCTGACACTCAACTCATCTTTTCATTACCTTCCTCAGATACCACAGCTTCCGCTGGGATCTTGTCATGCTTGACAGACATATCTTCATGGATAAGTGCTCATCAACTAAAAGTTGCTTTAAGAAAAAAAAACCCTCAACAAAGTTGTAGGCTGATTTATCTTAAGTTGTAATGTGTTCCAGTGTAGATCTAAACATTGATAGAGACTCAAAGCACTTTTGTACGTCACTCTAGACACCGGTGTCTGCTATATAAGGCAAATGTAAATGTAAATGCATTAATTTCACAGCGCTATGCAGTCCACTGTTTCCCTTTGACATTAATAAGAAACTGTTTTATCCAAACGCAAGTGAAATTAGCATCCATCAGACTGAGCAGCAAATCTGACAAGCTTCTAGTTGTTGAAATGAAATAGGAGGGGTTTGGGGGGAACACGAGGAATTGTTAGGCATCACGACTTGTCCTCTGACAGCATCTTTAATATGCTAAGCGAGCCCGTCTGCATTTTAATTCCATTTCCTGGAAGCCGTTTTCTTTTCAGCTCCTGATACTGTTAAGATGAATGCGCTGGAACTGCGATGCATTTTAGGGTTTTTATAAAAGGGTTCTCTTTAGCAAAGAAAGCAGGTTTCGAAATGATTAGATCGCAGAGTAAACAGCACACATGACATATATTCTGAGTTTTGCAGAATCGTGCACAGTGTTTAAATACAGGTACATTTAAAGAGAGAGAGAAAAAAAGAGAGAAAGATAGAGAGAGAGTTGCTTATAGTTGAAACAGTTTTACTAGTGGGCACTGTAGTGGGTGGATTTATTTATTAGGCAGCAATTTAACATTTTGTCCTCAAAGTTGATGTTAGAAGCAGAAAAAATGGGCGAGTGTAAGGATTTGAGTGAGTTTGGCTCAAATTCGGCTCCAAATTACGAGCTCTAGACGTCTGGGTCTCCAAACTGCAGCTCTTTTGGGATGTTCCTGGTCTGCAGTGATCAGTATCTATTAAAAGTGCTCCAAGGAAGGAACAGTGGTGAACCGGCGACAGGGTCGTGGGATTGATGCATGTGGGGAGCGAAAGCTGGTCTGTATGATCCGATCCAACAGAAGGGCTCCTGTAGGTCAAACTGCTGAAGAAGTTCATGCTGTTAATGCTGGATGGGTCACAACAATATGTGCTGGAGAGAAGGAGAATGAAAGTCAGTAGAAGTAAGACAGAGTACATGTGTGTGAATGAGAGGGAGGGCAGTGGAGGGGTGCGGTTGCAGGGAGAAGAGGTGGAGAAGGTGGAGGATTTCAGATACCTGGGGTCTACAGTGCAGAGTAATGGAGAGTGTGTTAGAGAAGTGAAGAAAAGAGTGCAGACAGGGTGGAGTGGGTCAAGAAGAGTGATAGCAGGAGTGATTTGTGATAAAAGAGTATCTGTAAAAGAGTGAAAGGAAAAGTTTTTGGGACTGTGGTGAGACCTGAGATGTTGTATGGTTTAGAGACAGTGGCATTGAGTAAAAGGCAGGAAGTGGAGCTGGAGGTAGCAGAGATGAAGATGTTAAGGTTTTTGTTGGGAGTGATGACGATGGACAGGATTAGAAATTTGTTTATTAGAGGGACAGTGCATGTAGGATGTTTTGGAGACAAGGTGAGGATGGTGAGATTGAGATGGTGAGGGAAAACATGCAGGTAGTTGAACTGAGGAACTTGTGCTAATTAGTAACTGTGCATTATCAATTGTTTGAATAAAATCTTATAGAAAGAGGGGATTGAGATGGCGACTAAAGTGATTTTTGTGTAATTGTTTAGCTAAATTGACATAATGCTATATTACCTAATATAAATTTCTCATTGCTCTGCTAGTCGCTATTGCTTTTACCAACAGATGAAACGAGAAAGCAGCCTGTCCTTTGGCTTAGTCAATTTTGAGCCAATTATGGTGGCTTTTGATAATGGATAATTGCACCACTCTGGCGATCCTGATCCATTAAGACCTTGCAATTTTCCCCTTTGCATAAAGCCTTCTGGTTCCACCATTTTCTTCAGAATAAAATAGTCTGGAGAAAACTGGAAATCTCTCCTATTGGTCAATGTTTTTTTCCAGCATTGTGTCCAGAATTAAAACTAGAACATGCTCTCAGATGATTAATGAGCAAAAATGGCTATTGATCGCAACTCCTGGTAAATACCTGTAACTCCTGCAGTCTCGAAACTGCAATTGCTATTGGCATTATCATTAGAGCAGGATCTGATGGAAGCACCTGTCTAAGTTTTATAGGAGTCTTCATTCATCAGACAGATCTGCTTACAGGCACCTGGAACACCAGGAGCAAATGGTTTCTCAAGTGAGTTTGTACAGTAGAAAAATACCTGATCAAAACATCTAATAACTTGCAGGAGCGGCGACTGCGGCTCAGAGGAAATGTCAGATTGATCATTTGAGCACTCCATCGTCATGTGGCGTGAACTCCCTTCATTTGGTGGAGTCAAAAGAAGAAACAGTGAGGGTGGTACAGTAATGTGTAAAATAGAAAAGGCTGGAAGGAAAGCCACCTTTGAAATCATGGAAAAACAGTTTCTTTAAGCAATGTTGCCTCGCAGGTACAAAGTCCAGTATTCAATCTTGAGCTCGGGGTTCAGCCAAGTTCACTTATTTCCTCAGGGTTCTCCAGTTTCCTCAGTGGGTGGTGATTTGCGTGAATGTGTGTACATTAAGCAGACTTTCCGTTTAATGCAGGAATGCGTTCCCGATAGGTTCATTATGGTCTTTTTGGACAAGCCCCCTCGTTGTCAATATATTACATGTGAGCATGAACCACCTTCAGAAAATCAGATATACACTTTCTGTAAAATGCTTCTAGGTGTTTGTGTTTTTTTTTTTTTTTTATATAAGGCTCGAGAAGCCATAGAGGATAAGATATTCTCACTGCTTGCAGAGGATCTATATTTTGGATCCTCTTCTCTTGGTCTGTGAAAAATAAGAAGCTGTGGAGCCACAGAGGAATAAATTACACATTCCTGATGGCAGAGTGGCCCAAGAGCGGATAGGTTAGCATGACCATAACCCTAACCCATGTTATAAAAATAAACTATTCCAAAAACATCCACAAACAGATGGATGGATGGATGGATGGATGGATGGATGGATGGATGGATGGATGGATGAATGGATAGATGGATGGATGGATGGATGGATTGATAGATGGATTGATAGATGGATTGATGGACACATGAAAGTTTTAAATCATATACAATAAAAAATATTCAACTGTTTAAATGGATCATACAGATGAAAACAAATGAAATAAATCTGAATAAATTGGAACCATAAATACATTCTAAAAACAATATACAGACAGACAGACAGACAGACAGACAGACAGACAGACAGACAGACAGACAGACAGATAGATAGATAGATAGATAGATAGATAGATAGATAGATAGATAGAT
>MU580030.1:3165108-3332278 GCA_024362625.1 Silurus asotus
GTGTGTGTGTGTGTGTGTGTGTGTGTGTGTGTGTGTGTGTGTGTGTTTGTGTGTGTGTGTACATTGGTCTCTAGCCTGAAGTCTGCTCAGGGGAACACGGCCAAGTCTAGTGTGATGGGTGCAGCTCTGTGTGTGTGTGTGTGTGTGTGTGTGTGTGTGTGTGTGTGTGTGTGTGTGTGTGCATACACAAGTCCTGCAGAACACTTTACTCTCATCCAAGATTTTCACAGCCTGCTGATTTATTAAAAAAAATAGACACACACACACACACTCACATATGTGTGTGTGTGTGTGTGTGTGTGTGTGTGTGTGTGTGTGTGTGTGCATGTGTGTGAGTGTGTGTGATTGAAAAAATAACAAGGAACATGAATAGAGTTTGATATAAAATAGAATACAGAGCAAACAAAGGAAATCAACTATCTATCTATCTATCTATCTATCTATCTATCTATCTATCTATCTATCTATCTATCTATCTATCTGTCCGTCCGTCCGTCCGTCTGTCTGTCTGTCTGTCTGTCTGTCTGTCTGTCTGTCTGTCACGCCAATTCCAAAAAAGTTGAGACAGTGTTTAAAATGTAAATAAAAACAGAAGGCAAAGATGTGCAAACCTTATGAACTCATATTTTATTCGCAATAAAACATAGAAAACATATCAAATGTTTAAAATGAGGTCTTTTTTTACTTGCAACACGTTTTTTTTTTTAATTTAGGATGAGCCAACAAAAGTCATTTTCAGTTCACTGACAACAGGTCAGTAGGATGATTGGGTATAAACAGTGTATTATAGAGATGCAGAGTCTCTCAGAAGTAAAGATGGGCAGAGGGTCACCAATTTGTGAAAGACTGCATCTCCAAAATGTGGAACAATTTCAATATTTCTTAACATCAAATTGCATCTGTATAACTGAATGCGGCAGAGGGGAAAAAGTAACGAATGTTTATATCTGCAGTGATCTACTGTACATGAGAACAATAACAACATCAGTACAGTGGTGTAATTTTTCAGCCTAGAGAAATAAATGACGTTAGGATGTGCTTTTAGATTCCAGCTGTTAGAGTAACTCTCTCTTATCCTGTTTTGATTATTTTCCTACAATCGCACAAGTGTTTTAAACCTTACATGAAATTCATTATCACAAAAACCCCAATGGGATGTAAAGTCAGATGTTCTGTGGAGGCTTTATTATTATTACCTTCTGAATTTTTAGTATTATTTTTTTCTCATTCGCTTTTGTATTTGTTTCCCAGCTTCATCAGGAGCACTTTTATTTAGAATCATCTGATGATCATGTGGATGTGCAGTATCTCTAAACATCTGCATTCTGCTTTAAAAAGCAGCTGATGTTTATCACTGTGGTTTGGATTTTATCCCAGCATTACATTTTTTAGGAGCTTCAAATATTGTGTTTTATTTTTCTACATAATTTTTCCCGCACATAAATTTTGCCCTTCGTGTTCTTTCAGACGTTTTTTTCAGAAGCAGAAATAAATGATCTAAGTGCCCTGGAACCCTGAAACCACAACATCTGCTAAGTCATGCATGTAATCTTGAAAGACAATTGATGTTTTTTGACAAGTACTTCTCCCTCCATTTTACTTTGGCCATTAGCATGGCAGCATCACGATAGATACGATAGGGTTAACTGGGCTGTGCAGGAAATCGAGCGCAACAGTGAATTCCTAGCATTAAGAGGAATGACAATGTCTTTTTTTAGCTAATCTGAAGCTGAAATGCTAATTGGAGGCCGAACGTCTGAACAAACATCTTGCTTCATGGTGAGTGAAAAGCAGACGCACTTAAGACTCTTAAGAGTCTCACACAGTTTAAGTGGAAGCCGTGTCTAAAGTGCAGTGCACAAGACAAGCCAAGTGTGATAATGATGCTCTAGAGTAATACACTGTGAGCCGGTGAAGCTTTTTCTTGTTTTTTCCTCATTAATGTAAAGTAAAATTATACAAAATGTAAATTTTTTTGCATCCTTATTTTGCCTATTCCGTTCTTGATTAGCACCTGTAGATGTTCTCCATGTGCTGCCTTTAATCTGGAAAAACAGTTTCTACCTCCAGGCCTTCAGGCTTGTAAACGTCCGAATCCAATACCTCTCACCGCATGTCTACAAACCCAACTAAGGATCCTAGAAGGTGCCAACTACCCCATCCTTCCTACACACACACACACACACACACACACACAGTGCAAATAACATAACTTTTAAAAACATTTGGTGCATCATGAAGCAAAAAACACAACAAAGGAAACCCAGAACTGTTGAGCATCTACAATCCAGAATCAGACTTGTTGCCACCATTACATTCAATATGATTTTAGATTCAGTTTGGGGAAAAAACACATATGGCTAGGAAAGTCAGGTGTCCCAATTCTTTTATCCGAATAGTGTATAATATAAATATGCTGCTACTACACTATTGATAATCTTTATAAAATCTCCATTTGGATCACTGCTTTCCCAGAAAAATCGCATCAACACCTTCTGACGGATCAAATTCAAGAGTTCAAGACAATAGCACTTAAAAACCAATTGCTGTAAAAACCTAAACCATACATGCCAAGAAGGTGACTCACGGTCATGATCATATTCGAGTTATCTTGACTCCTCAGCAAACCCTGCGGCGAAAGCTGTCCGTATTCATGACCCCGGATTGAGAGCACTAGGACCCTGAGGCTGTGAGTTTAGATGATGAATGTGGCTCATATTTTGCTGTTTTTTTACCTTAAATGTCCATGCTGGAGTTACTGTCAAAGAGCTCACAGCTAGATTTATATGTAGATTTATACACCCAATGTAATCGTAAACTAACACAGGTTATGTCTTGAACTACAATATACACTGTGTTGCCAAAAGTTTGTGGACACCCAGTCATAAGTACGATATGGGCTTTTTGAGCATCGCATTAAACATTTAGTCCCAATAACTCATAACTCCTTCCGCTCCTCTGGGAAGATGTTCCACTGGATTTCGGAGTGTGCCTGTGGACATTTGTGTTCATCAGTCACAAGGGTGTTAGTAAAGTCAGGCACTGATGTAGGTGATGTGAGGAGACTTGGGGTGCAGTCAGCATTCACATTCATCTCAAAGAGCTCTACAGCAGGCCACTCAAGATCTTCCTCTAAAAACTACATAAATCAGATCTTCATGGAGCTCACTATGTGCTTATTGCCATGCTGGAACGGGTTTTGGTTTCCAAGTTCAAGTGAAGGAAAATGTTTTTTATACTGTAAGTTTGGAGAAGAACCACTCATGGAAGGAAAAGTCAGGTGTCCCAATACTTTTGTGTATATAATGTATCAGTTATTAACTAATTACAGATTTAATTATTTCAGATGACCTTTCCAACTGTATGTGGTTCTTCCCCAAACTGTTACCACAAAGTTAGAGGCACACAATTGTATAGAATGTCATGAAATGCAGTAGAATCCAAACGTGTTCTAGCGAGCTTCATGAAGATATGCTGTATCTGGGGGAACGGAAGTGTGTGGAAGATCTTGATTGGCCTCCTCTGGAGGTGAAACCCTTTTGAACTCCTTTGGGATGAATGTGAATCTAAACTCCAAGCCTTCTTACATACGTCACTTGATGACTTGTGTTTGAATGAGCAAATTTATATATCACACTCCAAAATCTTGTAGAGCAGCAAATGGGGACTGTTTGGATATGTTTTTTTTTTTTTGTATATCTTCATGTTTTTGTTTGTGAAAGAACTACATATGGTTAAAAAACTATAAAAAATCTATAAATATATAATATATCTATACATAAATACCTTTTTCCATATAGTGTATATGATTGAGATTCAACTTAAAGACAAAGAAAATCTAAAATAATTAAATAATATGTAAAGGAACAGCATAAAAAAAACACCATCCCCCTCTCAACATCTGGACACTTGGGATATCTTTTCCAAGCCTTGGCTGTATTTCCTTGGAGCCAATTAGTGTCCTTCAAAATCTAATTTTTTCGATCCACTAACTGAGAATTGTAGCTGAATATAGTGCCATTTGCCATTGTGATATGAAGAACAAATCCGAAAAACCCCTCCAAGACCTGCGTGATGTTTAAATAAACCATAACTGAATGTTTTTTTCCTCAAGTTGATTTTATATTTAAAATTTAATTAAAAGAAAGAAATTTCAGCCGTACTAAATAAAACATGTAATCACTGTGCTAACCAAAAAAAAAAAAAAGAGCTCATAACAACAAATATGATTAAATCAATAAATTCCAATAACACGTTTCACTGTGCTGCATTTTAATTGGGCAAAAATTGCACAACTACACACATCTGTACAAACGATTTTGTTGGTAAATACAGAAAGAGGCTTTTATAAGGATTTGAGTGAACCATATGCTCATGTACCCTGTTCTTAAATGGCTTTTTTCCCCCCACTGATTGATTATGACACCTTCACCCCTACCCTGTGGAGCTTGTTAGTAAAGTCACTGTTGGTTTTCTCCACAGCTTTTTCTTGGTTGATCACTTTGGCTTTTTAGTTCTTTTTCTTTTAGTGCATATTTCAGTGTCAGAAATTCCCTGTGCTTGTGCAATAGCATTAACAGTAATAATGATAATATTATTATTATATAAAAAAATATATATATATTCTCTTTCCTTCTTCATAATCGCACGCCGTTCTCCTTTACACAGCTTTCTGGTTTTAATGTTGGCAAAACACAAGAGTAGACATTCAGAGACGTGTTGTCTAATCGAGCAGGGTGTGAACCTGGCCAACAGTTTTGTGTTCCAATATTTTTTGAAACATTTGCAGTAAATCCAAAAGGTTCTAGTTGTTCGAGAAAATAATATTTTGATCCATTATCTAATAATTGACTTTTGGACCTGAATTTAGTTGTTTAGAAAAAAATAAGAATACGAGGTGATATGAAAAGGTTTTGAATCTAGTTTTGTAACACGCCAACAGATGGCAGCACGAGGCTGCACGCACAGTCACCGGGAGCACCGACTTTCATAAGTCAGTGTGGCAAAAGTAATCGTTACGGTGGACATGCAAAACACATTAACAAATCCAAATTAGAATACACAATAACAAATCTGAAAACAAAACAACAAATTCAAAAACAAATGAAGAAATCCGAAAAACGTGTCTCGTCCAATGATCCGTAAGTTTTCATTCACAAACTGTACCTACATTTTCCGGTTTGTCTGAATTGTCATTGTGTTTTCAGATTTGTTAATTTGTTCCGGATTTGCTATTTTGTTTTCGGATTTGTTCATGTGTTTCTGCATTTGTTATTTTGTGTTCTAATTTGTTATTTTGTTTTCAGATTTGTTAGTGTTTTGCACTTGTCAGCCACCGTATCCAGCTTAAAAGTTGCTGTTTTGACACCAGATCCGGTGCGAATCGCAATAGGTGCTTGACCTGCTTAAAAAGAAGACTTCCAGAACACGTTCCAGAAGCAGCAGGAACGCTGTTTTGAAGGTTATAGTGTGTTAAAGTAGATTAACAAAGTAATGAATTGTAACTAGAGCTACTTTATTATATCGCCTCTTATTACAAATAAAATTAAATAAACAATGATAATAATTGACCCTGTTGCTCCAATACTTGTAATACTTTCAGCACAGATTGTATTTCCGAGTTAACAGCAGACCGATGAGCAGCATTTGATTTAATTACAAATTTGTACAAAAATAACACAATAGAAATCTCTGAGCAGCATCTAGAAACAAACATATGGCAATTTTACAAGGCTCCTATAGCAGGAACACAAAAAAGGCCGGCTTGCTTGAATTAAATGTTATTAAGTGTGATATCAGACAGCTTTGGCCAAAATCTCCGACTACAGATCCATTTAAATAGCACAGGAACTTTTCTGAATCTTGGTTGTAACTGCTGTCGTAATAATTGTTTTTTTTTTTCTCTGTGCTTTTAGGAAATTGTGGTTTTCTTTCATTCTGCATATGAGCTTTTATATTAAAAAATAAAAAAATGGTGCAGTCTATGATGTAGCAGTAAGCCTGCTTCCATATTCCATCAAAGAATGAAAGAAGAACTTCTTGAAATGTATATAAAAAAAGTTGCTCAGGGAGGAAATAGACCCAAGAAGCTGTAGGCCACAGGAAATGTTTTTTCATCAAAAACGCGCCACACATTTCTTTTTTGCACACACTGAAGTTCTTTTGAAAAGGACGTAGCTGCGTACACGTAGCTGCAAAAATATAATACAAAAATCGAATCGAACATTTGTATTTTTTTTGATTGATGGCATAAAGAGTTCACGAACAAACACTGGATCTCAAGCACAGTCTGGAGTTCATGCTTTTTAAGGTACACAACACAAGGTTTATCTTGTTTGGGGTTTTTTTGTCGCATTGCAGGGTCTTACTCTCAGATCGAGGTGTTGTAATGAGCCACGAGGGACAGCGCTGGAGGTTTGGCTGAGTCTATCATTGGATGCTCCTTGTGGCTCTTGCACGGTGCTGGTGATCTTCGATCCACCGACGCAAGCATGGACGTCAGATTGTTGCCGGCGGGTCGCATGGGTTTGTTTGCTCTCGACGAACTCTGAATGGAGCCTCCATGAGATGTTTCACATTTGAGTAAAGACCAGAAACTTCTGTTGAACTGTTAGACACACACAGGAAGGTGAAATATATTATTGTAATATACTGTGTCAGCAAAAAAACACTCCTCCTTTTACATCGAGATAAAAGTTGTTATGACTGAAGAAACGAATATAAAAGTAATGATCTACAGTATAGGGTCAAAGGTTTTTGAATATTTGACAAGTGAATTTCCAATATATTGTATTTCCGAACCAAACCTGTTCCATCATGAGCATTGTTAAAGCCGGCTCCATGAAGATCTGCTTTACATTGGTTGGACGTGAGTGGAAGATCTTGAGTGGTCTGCTAAAGAGCTCTGACCTCAGCCCTATTAAACTCCTTTGGGATGAATTCATCTCTTATCTGCCTCCATAAACGTTAACATCACATGAAAGCAACCCCACACTGTTATTTCACATGTGTTACATCGACACAAAAAACAAATTCAATTTTATTTTATTTTTTTAACAATTTTAACAATTCACATCGTCTCAAAGCAGCTTTACGCAGATAATGCAGTAATAAAGATACAATTTTTTAAATTATTTTTTTACAAGTGTAAGTTTGTCTCTTATGAGTGAGACGGTGGTAACCGTGGTGAAGAAAAAACTCCCTGAGATGGCATAAGAAACAAACCTTGAGAGGAACCAGACTGAAGAAGAAACCAATCCTCATCTCTGCACTTTTTGGATTTGGAAATAATCTTTCTTATTTATTTATTTTTTGGATTGTTTATATAATTAACACTAGACGCTCTGGATAAGGGTGTCTGCCAAATCTAAATGTAAAGAAACAGCTTTCAAAAGTAAAACATGTAGCTCATATTAGTGAAAAAAATAGCTCATTTTCAGTCAGAACCACCTGGAGTTCTTGGCAGAGAAAATCACTGCAGTACGGATTATGACTGTTCTTTGTTTCTCGTGCACACAGGCCCAGGTGACTTCTCTCGGTTCAGTCAGATTACAGCCTGAAGGTTCACGCCGCGAGACTGCTGCCTTCCTTTGTGTTTGGCCATGCGTAATATTTAGCATGATTAGCATTACGCTCACAGGCTAACGCACTGCTTGTGGTTGAATGAACACAAATCTCCACAAGCACAATCTAAAAGTCTAATGGAACATCTTCCCAGAAGAGTGGAGGATCAGCAAATGGGGACTTAATGGGGAATGAGATGCACAAAAAAGTGCATACCAATATTATGGACAGGAGTCCGCAAATTTTTGGCCATATAGAGTAAACATACATTTTACATTCTTAGATTTACACCTAAGGAGCCAGACACAGGTGATGGTGGTGAATTTAAAAAAAAAATTGATGGCGTTTATAATTTTAATTATGCAGAAGAGGGTAGTAATAAATTACAAATATTTCAATTACTTGAGTAGATTTTTCTGGTATCAGTACTTCACTATTTATTTATCTGAAAACTTGTGTTTTTTACACAAATATCTGTACTTTCTACTTCTTACGTGTCGAAAACAGACTCGTTACTTCAGTTTGAATCTCTTTGCGACGTGATCGATATTTTTTCTTCTCATTACGCGCCGTTTTCAGCCCATCAATCTGTTTCCTGTCATGGCTCAGCTTTTTCAATCCGCTGGTGTATCATTTCCTGTCTCTCACGCACCACAGATGTAGACTAGTTTACGAAGCTCACAATGAGAAGGCAAGAAGTCTGGGGTTAACGTGGATGAGACAGAGGGAGTCAGTGATGGAAACATGACTAAGAACAGACACATTCGTGATCACATGATCATCATCTTTTTATCTGCTTGTGTTCTTTATGGTGGATCTTCAGTCTGAATACATTCATTAGAGAACAACATTTGAAATGAGTTTGTATTAATATATTAATATGACGTGAGGTTCAGTTTCCAGCGTGACACTTAAACAGGTAGTAATAATGACTACTTTTTACTTAAGTACATTTCAGAGCTCAAACTTTTTTACTTTAACTTGAGTGAAAAAGTGCAGTTAAAACTTTAACTTCTCGTCTTTTAAAACATGAGTATCTGTACTTCTACTTGAGTGAAGGATGTGTGTACTTTTGCCACCTCTGTAATTATGCATAAGCTTACAATTTTATACATTTATACAACTGAGCAATTAGTTGAAGATTTAAGGGCTTCGCCGAAGAGCTTTAAATTGCTGGGGTTGAAATTCATGACCGTCCAATCAGAAGTCTTAACCACCGAGTGACCACTTACCCCTGCGATGACCTGAGGAAGAAACCTTTAGAGAAACCCTACATCAGTACCTGACTTTACTAACACCCTCCAGGTTGAATGAGACCAAATATCCACAAGCACAATCCAAAATTTGGTGGAACATCTTCCCAGAAGAGTGGAGGTCAATTATAAAACATATGGACATAAATAAATAAATACATGAGGACAAGTGGACACAAGAAGGACTCGTGCTGCTGTGATCCGAATTTTAAAAACAGGTGATGCTACAGTACATTCCTTGGGAAAACGTAGTGTACTTAGTATACGTTATGTATCATGTATACCTTAAGTCAACTACATTTCTCCAAGAAATGCAAGTCCTCTGTTTGATTACAGAGAAAAAGAACACACATTTTACAGTAACTCATATAATCACTTGTTACAACCACGGTGATCAGAAAAGCATCTCTGCAGCATAAGGTTTCATTCCTGACAGCCAAGAACACATTGAGACGACGTTGCACTGGGAAAAAAAAAAAGATGTGTCTAAATAAATAAATACACAATTTAAGAAAATACAGACAAGAAAACAAATCAAATGATCGGCCAATGTAGTAAGATAATTACTCTTGGTAATATTTTTGAAATAAGAAAACAGATGTAGGCATCAGAAACGAACAAAATGTCTTAAAATAAGAATTAAAACACTTGTAATAAGTAGTCAATTTAGCCTAAATAATCAATACTAACTTGTGTGAACAGTTTGCTTTTCTTAATTTGTGTCTCAAACCAGAGCTACTAAACAAAAGAATCCCTCTTAATGGAAAAAATCAGGATCACGCATACCTGCGTTTGTCAACAATTATTTATTTAAATGTCCTGAAACATGCAGTAGCTACGACGCAACAACAAAGCAAAATCAATACTTCAATACAATATCGAATGTAATTTGTTTTTACTGAACACTGACAGATATTCAACATGAAAAACTACAATCAAACTACAAAACAACTTAAAATCCGTAAGTACTTTATTTAAAAAAAGTAATAACCAGACTGGATAATGTTTAAAAAGAGTGTAGTGACTTAAACCTGCAAACTTTTATTATTTGTTATTAGGGTATAAATAAATAGTTTGATGTTGACATAAAATTTGCATTTGGTATAAATAGTACTGATGGAATAAAGTCCTAAGTGTGATTAATGAGCATTTTTACTGGGCAAACTTATTGCAGCTACATTTAAATCGTAAAATATCTTAAAAAGCATCAAATGATGTATCTGATGGTAATTAAGCTCAATTTGCAAAAAAGAAATATTATTTACTAAGTAAAAAAAAGAAAATAATTTAAAACCAATCATACCAATCTTACACAAAGTGCTTTTGAATAGTATTTTATTCAAAAAATTTGATCGATACGTTTTTTATGGCTAGAAATAAGATATTTTCTAAATGAGGAGTTTTTGCGGTGTGGATGTCGGAAAAACCCAAAACGAAACACTTTAACATAAAAAAAAACCATCACCTGGTGTTTATCCAATGTGTTTTATCAGAGAGAGATCCCCTTTTTCCTTCATTCCAATATTTAATGTGAACAACTGCGTGTACCAGCGTTCCTTTTAAATTGGCCAGTGCGCACTGTTGTATACATGCAACGATATCAAGTGGAATCTGATGGAGACGCTTACCAAAGTCCTGGTCCGAGGACATTGTCTGAGTAGGAAATCGTTCATGGATCTGTACAGCATTTTTAGTCTTCAACTCGCCTCAACTCACAGTTTCCATAGTTACGGGCTGGGAGGAATTGAAGACTGAAAATGACATACAGGAGAATCGTTCCATCATTCTCTTCTGGGATGGAGGACGGCATGAAGAACTTCCCAGTACTCGTTAGTGCTCGTTAGACGGACTGCTGTAGGAAATCTCAGACGGCGTTTATCTTAGCGCTGCGTGAAGAACAGATGCCGCGTCTCCAAACAACACAGGCCAGGCAAAGCAGACGGCTAGACTCGCTTGTAGTGAGGAGGAGACAAGGATCTTCATCAAAATCCAGTTTTTCATCTCATTTACTTGTCAGCTTTGAGCATAACAAAGAGTAACAGTCAATTTAGCACCACAGCCATCTGCACTCTTGGTTTCCGCTACAGATTCTAATTAGCCTTACGACACTCCACTGTCTTTAGATGATGAGAGCTTTGCTTGAGGATGCTTCCTGATTGAAATCGATCGCTATCCAATGTTGCTAGCGAGTACAAATATGAGGCTGTTTTTACACTTTTACAATTCTTGTGTCACATTCTGTCCCAGAGTTTGTTTCTATGTTGTACCCACAATATTCTGCTGAAGAATAAACAAAGGTGGGGTTTTGTAAGGAAAGTTTTGAAGACATACAGTATGAAGTTGTTTACAGCTTAGCAATGGAAAAGCACAAAGCTTTTTCATCTGTATAGTAAATGAATTTTCGCCTCTAATGCCAATTAAGTGTAAGAACGGAACAATAGCCTAAATGGTCGGGTGATGCTACTGTTTAAAAGGTAATCACGGTCTTGTACACCTTTGCTCGGAGATGTTCCTTCATGTCCTGATTCTGCTCCCATACTAAAAGTCATTAAATCTTATTTTTAACCTGGTTTTCTACACATATTACATAACTACCTTAATGCTATTTACAACTTTTAAACCATCAGTAGTGACTCAGTGATTACGGCTCAGGTCACGCTGCCACTGAGCCCTTGAGTGAGGCAATTAACCTTATGTGCTGCCTCTTACTTAACCCTATCTAGGGTTGTGGTACCTCTGAGCCCAGCTTCCTTCAACCCTCATCTCCAGGCGCCGAATCGTAGACTGACCCTGCGCTAAATTCAGGTGGATGCAAACGGTTATTATTAGATAACTGCATTAAATATGTAATTCTTTTTAATTTTATTCAGTATCCCAACAGTCATCCCAGTCCTAACTGTTTTTTTATTTTTATTTCAACCACTATTATGTTTTAAATAAATAATGCGATATTTTGGTATCCTGTCTCAATAAATAAAAATATATTAATATTAATAATTTCTCATAAGCATTAAAAATTATTATTCAAAGTTTTTATTAAAAAATAAATAAATGAAATAATTAAATAAATATGGTACTGTATACTAATATACAGTTATAATACAATAATAAATATAAATATATACATATTTCTTTATTAAATTTTTTTTTATGTATATACAATGGAAGGAAAAAAGGGAAAAAAAAGAAAATGATTAAAGTAAAAGGTTTTGATTGCATGTGTTTGGTGTGCAGGGTACACATTTACACCAAACATTAAAAACTAAGAGTTTTAAATATATAGTGGGTCTTATTCAAAAGTGTACACTATTAACCCCACCAAACAAAAAAACACTGGTGGGCTGCTGCAGACACTTAAACAGAACCAATAGAACCAGCAGCTGTAGCGGCTCCTCATACCATCACCCTTTAAAGCTCGGTGGAAATGCGTTCTCACTGTACTGTGTTGCTCACCAGATCTTTGATTACATCCCACTGGAAAGCTGAGTCATCCTCACACCTGCTGAACCCTCGGAATCAATTCTTCATAATACTGCCAAAGATCTCAAGAGTGTGTGTTTTAATTGTTCTAATATTCTGAGTAATGATTTGGTCATATGAACATAAAAAGGTGAATATTTGCCAATTTGTGTGCCAAGATTTTTTACGCCTAGAGCTGGATATCGGAATAAATCCTGCTCAGAGATCTTAATTCTCTGGAACACATCAAGTGATCAAGTGATAATTGTACAATCTGTCATCTGATGATAATGTTGAACAATTTCTCTCCACAATAACTGACAATGAAAACACACAAAGTCCCACATTTTGTTTGCATGTTGTATAATCACATACACTGTATTGCCAAAATGTTGATATAAGTATGTGCTTTTTTGAGCATCACATTCCACATTCCACAAATGTTAAACTTAGTAGCTCCTAGTTTTATAACCATAAAGACTGTAGAAAGAACATTACTTATAATCTTATACTCCAGTACTCATGTTAGTTCTTACTCTCCAGTGTTCTGTATTGTTGAAAGATTTATAGAGAAACCTTTGGTTCCTCTAAAGGTTTCTTCCTCGTAACATCTAAGGGAGTTTTTCCTTGTCACAGTCGCCACGGCTGCTCATCAGGGATAAACACACACCATTCACCTTGATGTTGATTTCTGTAAAGCTGCTTTGTGAAAAGCGCTATAGAAACCTGACTTGACTTGATTTAGCCAATTTGTTCTTATGATTCACTCCACTCTTCTGAGAAGATGTTCCACTAGATTTTTTGAAGACTTTTTTTCAGCAACAAAGGTGTTAGTGGTACACTTCTAACTAATGGAAGGCACATCTTCATGGCCAATTTGGAACTGGTTTGGGTCTCCTAGTTCAAGCGGAGGAAAAAATGTCCCTCTACCGCATCCAAAGACGCGCTGTAAGATGTGCCTATGAAACCCAAATGCAGAAAATGCTAAAAGGAGTTTGAACTTGAGCGCCGCCCTAGAGGCATCAAGTATTTCGATATTGAATGAAGAGAAGTTGCAGATCTCACCGTATAGACTCAGAACTCAGAAGGTTTGAAGATTACTTCTGTTAAAAGTCCTAAGGGTTTATAATTGCTTTGCAAGAAAATGACTCAAAACACATCAATGGATCTGTGTTTCACAGCCCAAAGCTTTTCTGCACATGAATTCCCGAAACTTTACACAAAAATCGATCCTGCATACCGATTTCCTCTTTAACTCCGGTCGTTTGAGATGAGTTCCCTAAATCGCACTGTAGTAGATTTGCTGCACCTTTACCCAGGATTTAGGGGGTAATTATTCAGTGTTAGGATTATTGCAGCTGCAAAAGAAGCACAATGGAGCTACAGTATAATAAATAAATAAGGTGGACAAATGGTTTTCAATGCTTGCGTTTTGTCTGGAGATTAAACAAGAGAGAGTGGATCATAGAATGAAGTATTAGCATTAAGTAGCTTCAAAAATTTAAGCGATCCTGTTCATTCTGACACCCTGGATGGAGGATGGTTCCACATGAACAGTCTAAAGATCCAAGTTACTGTGGAGGGTTAGACTCAAGAACCATGAAGATGGATGTGGACTGCAATTCATATAACCCGCTGCAATGGCTGCAGTTAACATTCAAATGACATTGACGTAACAGTACTTTTACTTGAGTAGATTAAGTGTAATGAGCCCCTTTTTCCTGGTCAGATGTCGTTGTGGTTCTGGAGTCTATACCATAAACACTTAGAATGTCAGCATATTTGAGGAGAAAACAAGAAGAACCACAAAGAAAACCAGGAAGGATCTCCATCCCAGGTCACATTAGATGGAAACTGGTTCGAGAAGGCGTATGGGGGAGATTAGCGCTTAAGGCATTGGCCTTTGGATCAGAAGGTCTTGAGTTCAAATCTCAGTCACTCCCAGCTGCCACTTATGGGCCCCTGAGCAAGGCCCTTAACCCCATAGCTGCTCAGTTATATGAATATATGAATGAGATCAATGTAAGTAACCCTAGATATGGATGTCTGCCTGATGCAGTGGAAGCCAAGCTGATGCCCTTGAGCAAGACCCCCTTATCCCTCAACTGCTCAGTTGTCTAAATCATTATTAAAGATAATAACCCTGGATAAGGATGTCTGCCAAATGCAACACATGTAAAAGTGATCTGATCTGATCGGCTTGTTGCATAATGGTCCTGGATCCAGTCCAGTGTCTCCTCATGGTTCTCTGGTTTCCACTTAGTGTCCAAAAGAACATCAGTCAGTGGCCTGAATATGCTCAATTTCATCTTGCACCCTGGAGCAGTGGTTCTTAAAACAATTTCCAGTGGTGGAGGAACACAAAGCATGTATTTGAGTAAAAGTAGAGATCCACTCGGTAAAATACGACTCCAGTAAAAGTAAATGTGTCCCTTTAAACTTTCACGGTTCTCTCTTGGGCTTAAGCTTTAAAAAAAGCTGCTTCATCTCCCTTTACTGGATGAGTAAAACATATTCTTAGTGCAGTCCAAAAATCTGTAGACATTTCTGAGAGCTTCGATTCGACTCTCAGAACCAAGAACCATAAAACTCCTAGATACAAACAACATCTACATCTTTCTAATATGTCTTTTAAATGAGCCTTATGAGCGGCACTGGAGATTCTCCTCCTTCCTGAATCAGTTCAGGACCTTTTCAGTACAATCGCACAAAACCTTTATGACATCACCTCGAATAAACGCAACCAAAAGTGCTGTTTAACTACAATCCAATTACACTAGTCAGGGTGTAATTATTTTGTTGACACACACATTATGATACACTACATACTATAATTTATATTATGCAAACTAAATGAAATATTGTTGCTCTAAAAGCAGAGCAGCTAACAGCATTACCTAAGTGATAGACACTTATTAGCCTATTTCATTCAATTTCCTTTACTATCATCATAGCGAGATGAGTGAAAGAGCTGCATACACACTTTTATCTACAGCACGTTTCTTTTCTACTTCTTTCCTCTTTTTTCTGAATTGGGATCCTGAGGGTTTGGACCTTTTGTGTCATAAATTAGATTTTCTTAAATTTTAATTTGCATTTAGTTCTCCTTACTGAGGTGACGTCACACCAGGTCTTGTCAGTTTGTCCCACTGGAAACCCTGAAGGATGATGTGACATCACTCAGCCCCCGGCTCTCCTTTCTGAGTGTATGAGTGAAGACAAGAGACCTTCTCAAGTACAGTAACGGATTACATTTACCAATTTCCATGACCATATAAGACATGAATCAGATGCTCAAAATTGACTTGCGTCGACAGGCTTGAGTTGAAGAGTTCCTCTGTCTGTCATTCTAGAGAAACATTCAAGGGTCCATGTAGAACCTTGCAATAGCGTGGTTGATTTTTGAAAATTTCCGTATACAACCAAGCTACAACACAATAACTTTAAACAATACGTTTTTATGGTCATGTTTTCTCACCATCAGCTTTGTCGACTTCTGGCTCACTTGTGCATCCAAATCAATAGATCCAAGACTTTCGAGATCTGTTTTCTCCGTCTTCTTGGCACTTATACCATAAATTCTGGCACTGGTTTATTTCATGATAACAGATACTGTCATAAGATACTGATAAAAACATTTATGTTTTATAGAAAACACTAATTTAAATCCGCAGGCAAATAAATTTTTTTTTGGTCCCTTTATTGAGTTACGGATATTAACTTTTTCCCAAAATGTCCTTTAACAGTTATACAGCGAACACTGCTGTTTTTTACTAGTTTTTTCCTTGCGTGCTGAATCACACGGCTGACAGCTCGAATGATGGTATGATGAATTAAATCATTTCACTCGAAGGCTCGACAGCGACATGGTGCATTTAGACGTCGTTACTGAGCCAGCAGTGTGAAGAAATAAAGCTACACGTCTGATTTTATTGCATGGGGAATCACAAAATGAGAACGACTCATTTCTGCAGAGAGCCAGCTTTGTGAAACAGGCATGCATTCAAATTTGACATCATGATAATTGCTAAATCTTAAAAAAAAAAAAAAAACCCTCCAGAGTTGCTAGAATGGCAAATAAATGACTAGACAAATATTCATCATATCGCTGACTGTAAGAAGTCCAGTGCTGGTGCATCATTTTAGTTTCAACTCAAGAGGTTTATATGAATTTAGACTCATAAAGATAGAGTTCCCTTTCAGGAACTCGAGCTGCGTCGAAAATGCTTTGGGAACGCCTGTTGTTCACGTTCTGAATCATGTGTAAAATCCGGCCAATAGGCAAGTCGTGACGTCATTGGCGGGCAACGTCACGTAAAACCAGGAATCTACAAAATGGGTGAGCGATGGAAGCGACATTAGCTTCTGAAAAAGGAGAAGGTAAGCACTGCAGGGAGGCAGGGAGAATGGCCCATTGATGCAGCTATCGTTCCCTCAGAGAACGAGGGGTACATACGTAACCGAGTGACATTCCCTTTCAGGAACTCAAGCAGCGTCAAAAACGCTTTGGGAACAAGTGTCCAATCACGCCATATTGACCAGTCGCAGCGTAGTGTGTCTGAGCACAACCGGTATGCAGGAGGGGGGCCGGGAGTGGCTCTGATGTCGAGGTCGTAGAACCTGACAGAAGTCAGCGGGGTTGACCAGCCCGCAGCGTTACAATGTCCTGGAGAGAAACTCCAATGGACCAGGCCGTAGAGGGCGCCATACCTCGAGTGGAATGAGCCCTGACTCCGAAGGGAGCGGGAAAGACCAGAGGACTCATAATATCGAGTTAATTTTTAACAGCATGTCGTTGGGGGATATTAGTGTACAGTGGTCCCCTGGAACTCACAGGGATTACGTTCTAAGACCTCCAGCGAGTTCCGAAAATCCAATAATTTTAGATGCACCCCTGCAGCCCCTATGGTACCTGAGTGAATTAATCTAGACATTATGTATCTATAATACAATAATGTGTTTAAAAAGATTTTTATGAAATTTTTTGTAAAAACATACTGTAGTTTAAAATGTTATTCCTGAACATTCGGTCCCGCTGCAGATTCCCGCGGATTTTAAGATAATCCGCAAATTGCTGATAGCTAGGTTCCAAATGAGAACCTGCAAATTTTCCGAGCTGCGAGTTCCGAACCATGAATTATCAGGGGTTGACTGTAGTTAAAAAAGGACAAGGGAATAAACATCGCAAAGAGTTATTTTTAAGTGAAGAAACACCTTTACTAATCAAAGTGAATTGACAAATCAAAACGCTTTGACTGGACACTGCATTCTCGAAACAAAAGTGTGTGGTTGTTTATACACTAAAGTTCAAATCGAATAGAACATCAGCAGATCTACTCTAAAATATAACACCTCGGTTATTTCATGTGACACTTAAATCGTCACAATCGTAATATAGTTTAATTGTGCATTAAAAAATTTTCCCCACAGTCCCTGTTCATTTCCAATCCTGGTGCTAACTAGCATTAGCAATGTCACACGGTGATGCAATGTTACAGTACAATTATGTAAACTAAAGATATGTTATTAGCAACTGACTTCTATATGCTTGCGAAGGTTTGATGTAGAGATTTTATAAGCTGCCAGTTCAGTCGCTTTGGGCAAACACAGCTTACACTGCATAATAATCTGATCCCTTTCTTGCGTTAAAGGTCAAAGTGGTCGCTTAAATATGGCCAATGGTTGTTTCATAAAAAAAGTCGTTGGTATTTCGCTTTCAGCTGGGTCTGCGACGCTAGCGTCTGTCTTGTCTTTCCATCTTTTTTTCATCTTTTTGTGTGTTTTACTTACACTTATAGAATTTGACAGACACACTTATACAGAGCGATTTGCAATTAAGGGCCTTGTTTAGGGGCCCAGGAATGGCAGATTGGTGTGGCTTGGATTTAAACTCATGACCTTCAGATACAAAGTCTAATGCATTAACCACTAAGCTGCCACCTCCCTCTTATCACATATGCATTGCAGTACAGTGAAATTCTTTCACATATCCCAGCCTGCTAGAAAGCCCACGTTAGAGCTCAAAGTCAGCACAGTAGAGAGGCCTTGCTCAAGGGCCCAACAGTGGCAGCTTAGCTGTGCTAGAACTTGACCTTCTAATCAGTATCTCAGAGCCTTAAATATTAAGTGACCACTTCCCCATGTGGGCCGGCATTGTGAAATTACTCATTTGTGCCTTCTACAAAAAAAGACCACAGTCACACATCCATGGTATAAAAATAAACAAATAAATAAAAAATAAATAAATAAAACATTCAAAAATCAGGTATAATATATTTTATTTATATCATCATTTCCTGTCTACCTGAGTATCTTCCCAAGCAAAGATACATGAAAATGAGAAAACAATGGAAATCAAATTGCTGCGTCTGTTTGAAATGCTAGAAAAAGAAGCAACGGTTTGCTGATACAAGGACAAAAGTCTGGAAAACAAAAAACAGTCTGAATACCAGTGAGCCATATAGAGCTCGAGAATCCTTTTCTACCACAAAAAAAACCTTTGTGATTGATGCAAGCATTGATTTTTTTCAAAGTACTTTTTATGACTTTAGTGCTATCAAGTTTAGTGCTATCAAGCTATCCAGTCCCACACTAGCGTATTAGCTTGAACAACCAAAAAAAGCAATAAAACACAAAATCATATATGTTAAGGCTAATATTAGGATTAGTTGCTGGTTTATCTTTTTACCTGACAATAGATCCTGAACTAGTGCCAGGCTAAAACACGTAGACTGCAGTTATGGATTAAAGTAATCGGCTAACTAGCCTAGCAAGCAGCTAGAATGTGAAGAACTAAGCTAGTTATTGTACATGTGCAGTGAGGTTTACCTGTTAACCAGTTTATTTTCATCTAGGAAACAACTCTGGCTAATCTAGAAGCTCTAGAAGGCTTAATTGCCAAGTATTTAAACTTGCAAGGAAATTGTTTTGGTGACAGAAGTTTTCAGTTGCATAAAAATAAAAAAATAAAAAATATATATATATATTATACATAAAAAAATATGAGATCTGTGAGATCTGTGAAAATGAATATGGCTGAAAAGATCCCACCATAAATGCTTTCACACATTGGTTACGTCGATCCTTCAAAATCTAGATACTGTATAGAGTATAGATCAGAATATCCTAATCAATATCCTATATTGATCAGAAACAGATCCTCGTCCTCACCTGCTTGTTCATGAAGATATAAATGACAGGGTTGATGACGGTGCTGGTTTTGGCCAAGAGCGAGGGAACGATGCTGGCCTCAGCTGTCACCAGGCCTGGTGCTCCAAACGTAGCCAGCAGCGCCATGATGCCGTATGGGAGCCAGCAGAGCAGATAACACAGCACCATCGTGATGACCATGACGAGGACACGCTGCTCACGCTTACGGCCAGTCGACGTTGTCAAGCTGCTCACCTTCAGGACCAAAACAATAAATACAGTTTTGTCATTCCAGCACAAGTGAAAGTTCTGCGTAATAATGTATAATGATGATAATCCGAATGCACTGCAGTATTCAACCTCTCAATATTCCGTTTATGCGAATGATGCAGAAATAATTCAGTCATCTGTCGCGCACCGAGAGAAAAACGCCTGACGCCTCGTTTCTGAGGTAATGAGGCACCAAACTGCACTGCATTTCAATTATTCTCACTTCAATTATAACTGTTATGACTGTTTATAGCAACGCAGCAGTTCAATACTGTCAAAAGTAATGTTCTCTCTCTCTCTCTCTCTCTCTCTCTCTACCCCCCCTTTAGCTCTCTCACACCTGTCCTCTCACTCTTTCTCTCTCTCTCTTGCTTGCTCTCTCGCTCTCTATCTCTTTCTGTCTTTTGCTTTCTTTCTCCCTTTCTTTTATTCTCTCTTTCTCTACCTCACATTCTTTCTAACACTACCACTTTCTCTCCATTGCTTTTGTTTGCTCTCTTTCTCCCATGCTCTCTCTCTCTCTCTCTCTCTCTCTCTCTCTCTCTCTCTCTCTCTCTCTCTCCTTACTTTGTCCCTATCTCTATTTCTCTTTCCCTCTCTTTCTTTCTGACTCTATCTTTATTTCTCTCTCCCTCTCTCTCGTGTTTGCTCTCTCTCACACTTGCACACATCACACATCTTTCTATCTCTCTTTTGCGCTCTCTTTTTATCCTCTCATCTCTGTTTCTCTCTCACTTATTTTCTCCCTATCTCACATCACTTTCTTTTGTTGTCCTTCTCTCTCTCTCTCTCTGCCTCTCTCTCTCTCTATCTTTCTCTCTCTCAATTTTTTCCCCTCTCTTTATCTCTTTTTCTCTCTCACATTCTTTCTCCCTATCTAATCTCTCTTCCTCTTGCTTTTGTTCTCACTCTATCTCTCTCTTCCTCTCTCTCTTGGTTGCACACTCACTTTTGCACACTCTGTTTTCTTTCCCTTTCTATTTTTTTCTTTTTCGCTTTCTTTCTTCCTATCCCTATCTGCCTTTCTCTTGCTTTCTTTCTAACTCTATAATCTCTTTCTCTCCCTCTCCCTTTCTCTCTCTCTCTTTATCTCTTTCTCTTTCTGGGCTTAAGCCCATGACCTTCCAATCAGTAACCCCGAGTCTTAACCACCCCAGGCCTCCACACCCCACCTACATCAGTACCAGGGTTTCCTATCACTGAAATCTCCCTGAAATCGCACAAATCTTGACAAAAATCAAGAGGAACATCTTCCCAGAAGAGTGGAGGCTACTATAAAAGCAAATTAGATCTTTAAAAAACACATGTATGTTTGTCTGTATAGTGTATTCATCTGACACAATTCATACACGCATGCATAAATGGCCTGCCACTTCTGCCTTGTCAAGTTTTATCTATTTATAGCTACATTAAATGGTGCATGAAAAAAAATTGGTTTTTTTAAATCACTTAGATTTCCAGATCTGGTCCTGGAGTAGCAGCAGTTCTGCACATTAGACTATTTTCTGTGCTCTAATACTCCCATTCTCACTCTGACTGGTATTTCCAGAGGTTGTATAATATTAGGTGGAGTTTATTATTTAATTTCTTTTTATATCTGATTAGGATACATGAATAAACATGCTTTATTCTGACAGCCCTAATTCATATATCAATACAAAACAAATTTCAATGTTGTTACCTAATGAATGTATTAAGGCTGAAGATCCACCATATAAAACATAAGCAGAAAAAAGATGATGATCATGTGATCAGGAATGTCTTTGTTCTCAGTCATGTTCTCATCACTGACTCCCTCTGTCTCATCCACGTTAACCCCAGACTTCTTACTGCCTTCTGTCTGCTGATTGTGAGCTTTGTAAACTAGTCTACATCTGTGGTGCGTGAGAGACAGGAAGTGACACACCAGCAGTAGATTGAAAAAGCCACGCAATGACAAGAAACAGGTTCATGAGCTGAAAAATACGAAGAAAAAATATTGACATTTCAGCGAATAGTAACGAGCCTGTTTTGAGAAGTAGAAAGTACAAACGTGTGTAAAAATGTAATTAGTGAAAGGAAAATTTTCATGAAAAAAAAAAAAAAAAACAGTGAAGTAAAATACGGATTTCTAGAAAAATCTACTTAAGTACTATATCAAAGTCATTGTTACTTCCCACCTTTGCCGGTGACTGACGGTTATAAACAGTCATTATAACTCCTACTGCTTTTCCTGGACCATATTAATATATTCAGGAGCACAGGAGGGTAAAAGTTCAGCGTTGTAAAAGCGAGACTCTCGTATGGAGGAAGCTCATGTCCAACTGGCTTGTGTTCAGCTCTGCCTGTTTAATATTCATTACTGCAATGTGGCATCGGATTAATAAATGATCAGGAATCTAAATTCGAGTGAGTCATTCCATGAAATCTGGAAAACGTAAGCAATTAACGTGGGCTGGAAACAGAGACGTACGTGGGTTCTGATCTTCTGTGTTACGCATCAAATGGTTTTTGAATGGTTTGTTCGCTGGAATCAATCAAACGTCAAGTCCAAATTTAGATGATGTTCATGAAACATCCGGATTCCTGCTGTTTGTTTTTACTGGCTGACCTGCAGTGGTATTTGAGTAAATGTACTTTGTTACTATACTGTTGTTGTTTTTTTGTTTACTTTCTAGTTTTATTAATATCCAAGTCACTTTTACTTACGACTCAACTACATTTATGATTGAATAGATGTACTTTTCTCTCCACTGTATTTTAATTACCAATTACATTTTGAAGATGTCATTATGGCACAATGCTCTCCTACACACATCTACTAGGCATCTGTGACCGACTTTTTAGCACCGCTGGCCTCATTTTCAGTCCAAAAATGGAGAACCGGCTTTTATTGAAGTTGAATAAAAATATCGGACCTCTGAGAGACGGAGAGGTGCATCACATCCCAGTCCGCTCTGTATGTTCTGTTTTAGTGTATCTACAATATATTTTTTAATTGTATTAGCCATTAAATACTAAATGCTCTTCGACTTTGTGACATGATATTGTCATTTTATTTGTTAATTGAAGCTCCTTCATTTTAAAATATTGGTTTACTACATTAGGTCATTGTTTTGTTTTTTTGATCGACTTGTTTGTTTTATTTTTAGCATGTTGAAGAGCCTGTTGTCTTGATCTTGATTAATGCACTGTTGTGAATGGACGATTCGATTTCCGTATCAGCACACGAGAGGTTTTTTCCCGACATGTTCTGTATCGGAAAACGAGGCAGGGTCGGATATTTTGAGTTGAGAAGCAGCGAGTCTGTGATCCGACTCAAAATTGGCGGCATGGATTCGGTGATGTGCAATGCGTTCGTTCCCACCCCACCGTGTCAGCGGGATCGATTTTATTTACCGTATTTTCCGGACTATAAGCCGCTACTTTTTTCCGACGTTTTGAACCCCGCGGCTTAAACAACTTAGCGGCTAATTTATGAAATTTTCCTGGGTTTTTCCCGGTTTCACAAACTTCAAGCTAAAAAACTGGACCCCATAACATTAGACCGATGAAATGTATTCTGAGCTGCATGGTTTCGGGAGAAAAACTTCCATCGGGTAATTTTTAAACGCAGGACGATGCCCCCGAAACTCCCGAGAGAAATAGTTGTGAAAGGAAGACAGTGAACAATTACTTTTGTTTGGATACAAGCAGTTGTAACGCGTTGAGTCTGGGTGAAGGGAGAGCGCGCTTCTGGCAGGCTATTTCCAAAATCCCGCTATGCTCCTAAAGGAAGCGCAACATATTTCACCTGTTACACCGTGTGTGATGTTTCTTTCGTTAAAGCCTGTGTAAAGTACATTAGTGTAGACACATGCGGCTTATTTGTGTTAAAAATAAAAATATTTGTAAAATTCAGTACTTATATATGGGTGCGCTTTATAGTCTGGAAATTACGGTACCAAAAAAAAATTCAAGCGAACAATTAAATAATAGGATGTGCTGGATCAAGTGCTATTTTTCTATGCTTTGTGGACAAGGGGGTGAATTTTATATTGTTTTTCATCTCATTCATGCTGAGGCCTTGAAAATCTGCATAATTTATACACATATTTATTGCAGTCTTGTCTCATTTTTTTCTCTTTTTTTTCAGCTGCCTGCTACACCCTCTGGCTCGCTAATCGTCGAGCTCCACAGCAGCAACTATTGAACACAGTGTGTTTACTAATCAAAACAACCCCCCTGGTGCAGATTACTGTACATACGCTGTCCCCGTGTCATATTTTATCATACCAAAAGGTTACATTTAAACAATAAAACACCCATCTGGCGAGCACGCCTTGGCAAAGCGGCTGCTCTTTCAGCTAAACAACGTTCCCGCCTCAGCATCTTTATCTCCAATAAAGTAGAAATCCTCAAACTAGCGCCAGAAACGAAAAGGCTCACGAAAGGAATTGGAAGTCTGGCTGGATCCTGACCTAATTATATGTGTACAATAAATCCTCGTGCAAAAGAAATGAAAGATTCAGCTATCAGTTAGAAGGAGTTTCTCAGCACACGCATCGAGATCCGTAATCCCAGCAGGAGATGCAGGTGAGATTCATAAGTCTGACAAACGACGGGGCCCGTTGCCTGATATTTATGAGAGCCGTGAGTCGTTATCCCGTCTCGCTGGCCCTCGGCGTGCCGGCGCACTGCGAACAGAACGCCTCTGAGCAGAATTATTAATTCAGGAACGGGAGGTGAGAACGAGGCTGTGTGGAGAAACCACGGCCAAACATGAGGCTTAACAGGATAAACACTGACACGTGTCAATTATCTCATAAAGTTCTCTGCTGGCCAGACACACAATCCGATTGAGAAATTTGCGATAAAACCTGATTTGATTACTGCTTCTGGAGGAAGCATCACCCAGCCAGGGTTTGGTCTGTTAGCTCAAGAGACGAAACATCTACAATACCCAATGTGACTTTTATATTTACACAGATCACAAAGAGAGGTCATAGGAACTGAAAGTTTCTTAATAAACAGCTACACAACTTTCAAACCACTATAAACATCCTGCATAATAAATTCTGGTTCTCTGGAAAAAATACACTACAGTATATGGACAAATGTTTGTGTACGTCTGACTGAAAGATTTGAAGATTCCTCACCATCCCGTTCCACATTCAATCCCCTATTTGCTGTTATAGTAACCTCCACTTTTCTAGATGTTTCACTAGCTTTTGTGGACATTTGTGTTCATTTATCCACAAGGGTGTTAGTAAAGCTGAAGTGAGGTGAGGAGGCCTGGGGTGCAAGAACCCACCATCATCTCTGACTTGCATCCATAAACACTAATATTGCACTAATGTAAATCCCACACTGTTCATTTCATATGTGTTACATTAACACAATTAATAAGGATCACTATTTTGCAACATTGCATCTAACAATTATACAGAAAAATGATCATTTGCACTGCTTTACTTACATTATTATATACACTGATGATCTTCCACACACTTCCAACTGTTGTAAAGCAGATCATTTTAGTTTCTAATCCATAATATGCAGCAAAAGTGTTTATATTTTTACAAGTTTATTTAACAGGATAGAATGATGGATGGATGGATGGAGGGATGGATGGATGGATGGATGATTAGCTATCTGTCTCATTTCTCTTTCCATATCTCTCTAGCTTGATTTCTCTCTATTTTTCTCCTTCACTCTATCTTGCTTGCTCTCTCACTTCCTCTCTTGCTCTTTCATTATCTGTCTCACTATTTTTTGCTCTCTCTTTATCTTTCTCTCTTTTACTCTATCTTGAATGCTCTCTCTCTCTCTCTCTCTCTCTCTCTCTCTCTCTCTTTCTCTCTCTCTTTTTTAATAACTGCATGTCAATGGCTCAAGCCTTCATTTTTACTTCTACAATGAAATACAACTCTGTGGTATAAGTGGAATAATTGACTCTGACCCAACAAAATCATGGAAAAATAATGTCTCTCGATTTGGCAGCGTTCCCACGGCGGGTGTTTGTTCTTTTACTAATATTTCAATTATTCCTTATGTATTAACTGTAAATCTGAAAAAAAGCCTAAAAGCAAAATGTTGCCTTTTTCAAACACCTGAATCATTTTTAATATGTCGATCGATGAACAGAACAGAGGCCATGTTACTAAACTTAAATTAAAATATCTCTATTAATGGCAAAATCTTCACATTTTTCTGGCAGAAAAAACAAGAGAGAGAGAGAGAGAGAGAGAGAGAGAGAGAGAGAGAGAGAGAGAGAGAGAGAGAGAGAGAGAGAGAGAGAGAGAGAGAGAGAGAGATACTCCTCCAGCCTACATAGGACTCAGTTAAGGCAAATGTATGCTAATTCCATGCACCACCCACAACGCTGAACATTGAGAATCTCATCACGCAGTCATCAGAGCACACCAGCTGAAGTGGCATAAGTTTGTTCGCTCCCTGCAGCAACAGGAGCCAAAACGTTGAGCGTGACAGAAGCCTTGTCCAAAATGGCGTGTTGATGGCAGCGCATTGGCACTGTACAGAGACACACGTCTCCAATCTGAAGCTTGACAACAAGCCCACATGGCAAGCTCTTTCCTCGCTCAACTCCTGAAAACTCTAAAGGTAACATGGACTTACAGTGCGGCTCACATGTAACCCTTCTGCTCACCAAACTACCCCCAGATCTATGCCTCATTCAGAGGACACATGCCTTATCAGTTTACACTCTACTGGATCTAGCAGAGTGGCTCAAGTTTGAATCCTGGTGTCAAAACTGTGAGGACCTGACCAACCAAGACCAGGCCCAATCCAGACTTCTGTCCAACATGGAGCTGACTGAACCCCCGAAGCAGCAGCCCAGATACCTTCACCCTCAAATAAGTCCAAACCAGCATGGCGATCTGAACAGATCAATGTTCTGTGCCCATACTGTAACAGTACAGAACATTACTTAAGCCAGTGTACCACTTTCCAGACATTTAGTAATGAGGAGATGATCAAAGACAACAAACATTGTTGGAAATGTGGGCGATCACACAACAACCACTGGTCCAGTGGGGCATGATGCAATGCTGAAAACATCAACGAAACGTTTGTTATAAGTGTGTTTGCTTCACATTACTATGAGGAAAAGCGATTGATTTGTACCAGCTTTTTTGGCAGAACAAGGTCTGCTCAGAGGTTCTCAGAGTTCGCTTGCCGTTATGCCGCTCCAAGCATTATTCATTTTACACCAAAGTGGTTATTTGAGCAAAAATCACACTTGCAAATGTTGTGCTGTTGTATTAAATATCAGGCGGTAGGAACGAGCCCGTGGGGAATCACAGCTGTGCTGAAATTCAGAAGAACACAGCGCTCGGGAGTGTGATTATCGCTATTATACAACACTTTTACATATACATTTTTAACCAATAATATATGCAAAATCGCCTAGTTATAAATAAATCCCGGAGAAGCCACACCCGTTGTTAATCCATCGGATAACTTTCTTACAGTGATTCGTACCTCCTGGTGAAAATCAGTATCTTTGCTTTCTTGTCAGCTTCCCCACATAAGCTTATATAGTCTAAAATTAGAAGTGATACTGATGCACTAATATAAACTGAGGCAGATCTTTTCCTCACAACCGTCACCTCTGGTTTACTCTTTAAGGATACATTTATCTGCTGTTATAATAACCTCCACTCTTCTGGGAAGATGTTCCACTAGATTTTTTTAAGTCAGGTACTGTGTAGGTGAGAAGGTGAGGAGGCCTGGAGTGCAGTCATCATTTCAATTCATCCAAAAGGTGTTCAATAATGTTTCAGCTCTATCGCAGGAGATCTTTTACACACTTACAACCCATGGAAAGCACATCTTCATGGAGCTGGATTTGTGCCCAGGGGCACTGTCATGCTGGAACAGGTTTGGATCTTCTAGTTCCAATGAGGGGGAAAATGTAATTCTACCACATCTAAAGACAATTGTGTGACTCCAGATTTATGGGGAATAATATGACAATATCCACCAGATCCCAATCTCCATTATTAAAAGGAAATATACAACAAAATGTACTAAATGAAATTGAAATAACCTTCAGATAATTCGAATATTTGTGAGTGAGCTATTGCTATTAGGGAGGATAAGATTCACCCCGATACACTGCATCGGCATAAAAGTTGTCGATCTGATGCATCGATTTCAAAAAGTGTGTATCGGATATAAATTGGTATTTGATTTTTTTTTTATATTTGCATCTGTAAAAACAATTTATTCATATATAATTATCAGTAATTATCAGATACTTATTAGTTAGAAAGTGAGCAATATTTTGTGACTAATATTTGATATGTAGACTGATTTCTCTTTGCTAAACCGTTTCTCGAAGGCGTGTCCTGAGAGTCACAAAGAGTACAGATTAACATGGCAGAGGTAGAGCTGTAACTTCCTGGAGACAGAATAGGAAAAGAACGTCTGGTTTTATTAAAACATATATAAATTATTAATTTTTATTTTTTATTTTTACAAAGGCGTGCTTTGTAAAATGCTCCGGAGCCACTGAGAACAACTGTAAGTAAATGGATAATTTTGCTGTCTGTCTGAACCAAAGAGAGAGAAGTGAACTATCAGTACCGTAGTGAATTGCAGCATAATATTTTTTCCATTGCATCTTATTGTGCTGGTCAATATCACATCGCACTACATCGTGAAAGGGGTGATAAATAGACTTGTTTTTTTCAGACAGACAGACAGACAGACAGACAGACAGACAGACAGACAGACAGACAGACAGACAGACAGATAGATAGATAGATAGATAGATAGATAGATAGATAGATAGATAGATAGTAAGTACACATGTACACCTGGGTGCACTGCATTTCTGAACATCGTAATCCAGACACTGTAATCATTTTGCATTCTCATGTACACACGTCTATTACTATACTACTTTTTCTACAGCAATTCTTTTATAAAATATTATCATAAAAAGCTGTGAGATCTTTTTTTCATTGCATTCGTTGCTGTTCCTTAAAATACCACAATGAATTATTGATTCGATTTTCTTGTTTATAAAAGCAGACAGGGTTTGCGCCTGTGTGTGCGTGTGTGTGTGTGTGTGTGTGTGTGTTTGTGTGTGTATACTAAGAAGCACAGCCAATAACCTTCACAGTGATGAATTCTACACCAGCTCTTGTTCTGTTTAAAGTTTCCCTGATTGGAATCGTTGCTTTTGCGGCTCCAAAATGTAAAAAGTCTCACAAACTGCAGTAATGATTTGAATCTGATTTTTTTTTTATCTCACAGCTGCGCTTTTACAAGTGAAACTTTTACGAGAAACACACAAAAAATGTTCAGGAACACTTTACATATAGAAAATGGCAAATCTGAACAATGTGATTAGATACATTTACATTTATAGCATTGTGCAGATGCCCTCATCCAGGTTCATGTGACTGCTGGCAAGCAGAAAATATTTTTTTGGTAATTTGTCAAGTAGCAACCAAGAACATCCAGCATGCAGTAAAGGTTTTCTCAATGGGGGTGATCTCCAATCTGATGGCAGGAAGGACATGTAGAACCTTAGACTGTGAACTCACTTACAGATGTTGGTGTCTCCCACTCAGAAGTTAAATATGATTTTAGCAACAAAAAAAATGTTTACCTATAATTTGGCAGCAGTTAATGCCTCGAGTCTTTCTGGGTATAAAGCAACAAGCTTTGCACATCTGGATTGGGGATTTTCTGCCATTTTTCATGGCAAATCCTCTCAAATTGATTCTGGTTGGATTGGGACCACCAGTAAACAGCCACTTTCAGGTCTCTCAGGACATGTTCAATATGGTTGAAGTCAGAGCTCTGGCTGGACCACTTAAGGAAATTCACATTCTCAGAAATGGCAAGATCTCACACAGCAGCGACCTTCATTACACGCACCACCCTGTGCTTTAAGTGTACATAATGTCTAGCGCATTGAGTAACAGCTGGACCTTCACGTCAGCTTCACACTATTAACCATATGTCTCAAAAAAACCCCCCCCCCCCAACCCCCCCAAACCCTGGAACGTCTTTTTTATCAAGAGAGAAAATGCACATCTGCTCTGTTCTTCTTCGTCCTACTGTCTGCAAAAACCTGGAAAAATAAGCTTTTATCTCGGACTTTGAAGTAAACAACAAAGTGCTCATTAACGCTGGCTTTTATATTTTTCTCTCGACCAGAAAGAGCGCAGAAAAATTGTCTTATTGATAATAACGAGTAAGAGTTAAGTAAGTAGGTAAGTAAGAGTTATTACAGGAAATAAGAGACAGAAAAAGCAAGAAATCAATCAAGAATGGAGTTCTGTTAAATTCTCAATTCTGATTGGTCAGAAGGTTTTGATTGATGTTGAACAACAGCAATTCTGGATGAAATTCTAATCACATTAACATTATTGTTTCTATGGTAACAAATTTTTCATAGAGACTTGGTGGCCAAAAATAAAAGTTGAAAAATGTATTATTATTATTATTATTATTTTTATTATTATTATTATTATTATTATTATTAGCCAAATCCATAATCCATAATCCAGAGGTCCATAACCACCATATCACCAGGCCGTAAAAAAAGTTTCCACTGGGACAGAACAACATTATGTGGAAGATATGACACTGTCTTATTTATTGTGTTTTTAGCTTATTATTATTATTATTATTAGCCAAATCCATAATCCATAATCCAGAGGTCCATAACCACCATATCACCAGGCCGTGAAAGAGTTTCCACTGGGTCAGAACAATGGATGTTGGAAAATTACACTGCCATTATGTGGAAAATATGACACCGTCTTATTTATTGTGTTTTTAGCCACCATCCATATTTACATATGTTTCAGGCTGGGTCTAGACTAATCCAGATCAATTTAATAATTGGTTGCTCATTCACACTGAAATGTGTGTAAATGTTTACGTCCTGTACTGCATAAAACAAAACGTAAAGCACTTCGAGCTGCGTCATTTCCGCCTGGCGTGCATTTACTTTTGCAGCGTTTTTTAATGAATTCACTTTGGAAAGCGTTTTCAAAAAGGTCTCTCAGTGCGAACGGTAGGCCAAGAACGTAGAGAGAAATAGAAAAAAATGTATTAGTGTGAACACGGCCTGAGGAACAGCAACAGCAACAGGTTCAGCTAATTATTAACCTAAATGTTAAATTTCCTAGAAGGTTTCTTTAGTGGAGAAGGTTGAAAATATTAAGCAATGGTGGAAATGGAAAGATAGACAAGAAAAAGGCATAAAGCAGCCTTTAACCAAAAACATGACTTGTAACCAAAGTACAATTTTGTCTCTTCAGGCAGGTGACATGCTCTGGACCTCATTTGTATTATATGTGCAGATAAATAAGCTAATGAGTCAATGAAGCTCTCAGAATTGCGTCAGCATCTTTGAAACTAAGCCCCCAGCAATGAAAGCCCAAACCCACTGGACCATTTTAAACAGAAAACCCGCATGAGAATATTTTCTAAATAAATCTGGTCAGTGGCTGGAGAACCGTGGTCATTGATATGGTGACATTTTCTTTTCATCGATTCACTCATTGAAGTCTTTCATTTTTTCCCCATTAGAAAGTCTTCAGACTGTGTTTTCTCATAAAATAACACCTTGTTACTCAAAAAACAGGAACTAGAAATGGATCAAATGACGACTTTGTTAATGATTTTTAAAAATCCAAGCGATGCCAATATGCTGTGATCTGAGAGGATGAAAAATAAAAAGCACACCTGGATGTGGTGTTGAAGAAAAAATAAACAGCAGAGACTTCCTGCCATTGATTATTCTCCTGCCCCCGAAAAAACAGCTGTTGCGCCAAAACCCATAACTCACAACACTGCAAATAGAACAAAACGCTGCAGGGAAGCAGCTTTGTCCCTGATTTGCAACCCCCCTATTGTTTCCCGCTTCCTCTGTTGGGTTATTGGTTAGCAGCGGTGTCAGGGGTGTGAAGGAGATTCATTATGATCACTCTCGCTTTGGCGTACAGTCAGAGAGGTGCTTTATTAAACGGGGAGATTTGTGACGGCTTCATGAAGACGAGAAGAGTGTGCGTGAAGGGAAAAGGTGAGGGAAGCGTTTCAACACAACAGGGTGTTATTAATAGGCAGAGATACGAACTTCACACTGGTGTTATTGGACTCAAATTTAATTTAAGACCCTGCTGATGTTTCATTGCCTGGGCATTGGCATAATTAAGGAAATAAAAGGTGTGTTCCAGGTTTGGTGCTGATTTTTGTCAATAATGTGTCTGTTTTTAAAGACATGATCTTCCAGACTATTGGCTTTCGGTGTTCAAGTTACTGAACATGTTTGGACTGGTGGACAGTAACGAAGTAAATGGAATTTGAAGAGTGGCAGCTTGGTAGAGCTGGGATTCAAACTTGTGACCTTTTGGTCAAAAGTCCAACCTCCTAACCACTGAGTGTGTGAAGGCTGAAATAAAAGAACTTGTGTGTCCTATACAGATCTCCTCAATACTACTGAACATCATTGGGATGACCTGGAACATCAACTAAACCAAAGACTTCCTCATCTAATGCTCTTGTAGCTGAATCCCCCACAGCTACACTCCCAGAATCTAGTGAAAAACCTTACCAAAAGAGTGGAGCTTATTATAAGGGAGACTCATAGAGGATTCTCAACCCTGGAGCAGACAAATTTGTAAAATCCTGCCAACTTCCCGCAGACTGAACAAGCTGCTCGGATCAGTGGTGAAATGTTTAAATCCAACCGAATAGAGGTCTAGTTGACATAACTCAACTTCAACATAACCACACCTAAAGGACTGAGAACCTCCAGGACACACCATCCTGTATACCAGAGAAGCTTTTCGAACCAGGCGTCTTACCTGCTTGATCGCATGCAGCAGCTTCCCATAAGAGTAGACTATGACAAGGAACGGAAGGATAAGACAGAAGATAAAGAGGCAGATGATGTAGGAGATGTTGTTGGTCGTCTTGGCTGCCCAGTCCACCGAGCATGTGGTTCCGGGCCCCTCGGGTCCGTAGCGACTCCAACCGAAGAATGGCGGCAGAGTCCAGATGAGGGAGTAGACCCAGGACAGCACAACCCCCAGTGCAACTTTTCTGTAGTTGGTGACGTCAGGCTTGGTCGGGGACATCATGGTGCAGTAGCGCTCATAGGAAAGCACCGCCAGGGAGATGAGCGACACAATACCTAGAAAGAGGCATGATGGGATACATTATCATTATACAATGATATGAAGTGTAGGGCTTAGAATTTCTGTAGCACTAAAAAAATGTAGAACAAATCTTTTTTTTTGTCATTTCATTCCTTTGATCACCTTCATAGCGTCTATGGGAGTCATGTGATTAAAGAACGAACGATTCGGATTAGAACAGTGTAGAGAGGTAAACTACATGATTCTGTTTCCTGTACATAACCTACAGAGATTTTTCCAATGCTTTGCTCATGCGCATTGATCTCTCACGCAAAGAGAATCCCAATCCCAATTCCAAAAAGGTTGCAGGGATTTAAAGTAAGGAGAAAAGTAGAGGATTTGATACAAAGTGCACAGAAAAAGAGAGGGCTGGATTTCTATTTCTATTCAAATACAACAATCAGCACTCAACCAGGCAATCACTGCACTGCTGTAGATGAATGCTCCTTTGATTCAGAGGCGTAACAGCCCCCGGACCACAGACGGATCTGGGTTTTGGCTCATATTCAAACGTCGTTACAAATATTTTTGTTTTACGATTCCATTTTAATTGGAGGCCTGGAGAGGAGAATAGAGAAGTGGCCCGATTTCGAGTGGACAAATCCGAACAACCGGATCAAAACAAAGCTCTTCTGTCTAATGCCAAACCTGCACAAGTTTCATGGCAGTGTAATCGCACGCCAAATCTACTGGATATCATGAAAGGCTGTTTTGATAACAACATTATGTCGATTAGCCTGGTGAAAACACATGCCATGGATGTCAGCAGGGTAAACGTTTGCGTGTATTTGCTTTGCTTTGTTTGCTTTAGGCACAGGCACGAGCAAATTCATGGCAATTAAGAACCAGTCAGTCTCTTGGGGAGGAACCATTCTGCAGTGTGCTCTGATCGTTTTAACTAAAGGTCTGCTGAGTATGTCAGATCTTCACGCTTACGGCTAGTCCACCACACAAGATCTCAGTGTGAAGCTACTGTTCAGACAATATTTAGTGCATTTAAATGCAGATTTACTTTGTAGCCACTTTAAACGTGTTTTATTGATATAATTATCTCGTGCATGTCAGTTTGGTGGAAGACAAAAATGGATTGCCTGTGGAACAACAGATAGTGGTGAGATGTCTGTGTGATGTCCAATGTAATGGTTGTTTTGGTGCTCTAGTGGTGTAGAGTTTGTGAAGAATGGGCAGAGGAGCACCAATATTCTTCTCAGGAGTTCAGACTCTCCTCTGTAGTCTTCTAATGTCTGATTTGGTAGCCAAAGCATAGAGTAATCAATGTACGCAGGACAAACTTAAGGTCTGCTGAAAAAGATCCGCATCACCATCACTTATGGTAGGTCTAACTTTTTGAGCTGGAGACGGACAAACTTTCTCCACTGAGGCTCCTTTTAAAAGGATTGTTCATGTGAAAGACAATTCAGGTAGTTTGTGTCTCTTAGGATTACACAAATAGCTAAACCAGATAAATGCTAGTAAAATATTACTCAAAATTAAAGTGGCAAACACCATTTTTATGGGTTTCAATATCAGTGATTGATTTGTAATTGGCTGTAGAAAAAAAGATCTAGATGAATAAATAGGGAGCTGGGTGTCAAGATTAAATGAGTCAAATCTAGTGGCTTTTGACCAGAAGGTGGAACTCTCACAAAATTTGTTGTGTAGCCTCAGGTCATGGTCAGGGCAGTTTTTGAGATTTTTTGGCATTCTGGGTGAGATTCCTATTGTCACCATCCCACCATGGATCCCACCACAATGCTCCACCACCACACCATACAACTCAGTTGCCTATACCTAGAAACTGAAGTTGTTATTGAGATAACCATCACTTCCTGTCTGGGGGCTTTGCTTTCAGATTCGTTGGTCCATCACAAGCAAATCCTTTGCCGTAGTTAATATTCTTCTGCTACCTTTTGTGGGGTGTAGTCTGACTATAACATGTACCAAAGTTTGTGATGATTGGACCAGTTTTGAACTAAAAATGCTGTTTAAAAAGAAAATCCAATATGGCGGAAAATCAAACTAAGCACTTTAGGAAATTGATGCCAAAGACTGAGCTGAACTCGTTCCGACCCAGAGAGTTTAAAGATGCCTGGCTTTTTAATTGAATACCAGCAAAACAGCAAAATACAAGCCTACGTTCCTTTTGCGATCCTGTTCCGATCACAAATCCGACTTCGGTTTAAAGTGGTCTTAAAGGTCTTATCCTTTTTTTTTTTGTCATGAATCCATTAAGCAATTTGCTTTGCAGCATATGGTGAGAAAATCTCTGGAGCTCCAATTGATGAAAAATGGTGTTAATCGAATGCAAATGAAAAGAGAAGTCTGGAAAAAGGCATCCAGTGAAAACATTACAAGCTACTTCATGTTAATTAAATCCAACGCGATTAGAACCCCGCATTTCCTCATCGAACGGCTGACCTCCTTCTTCTGAACAAAACAGTCATCTTTTCAGCTTGCCGGATAAAAAAACCCAACAACGAGCGCTAATTACACTTTTTGTTTTTTGATAAGGTCAAAATCTCAATGCGAAGGCGAGCGTGTTAGAAGAATGCACTTCATTCTTGCCAAATCGCTGCTCTACCTCCAAACACATCTGCTCTCTGACTTGGTCCCCGGCTAATTCTGCATCGCTGCGCTCGATTAAAAAACATTTATGGTAATAAAATATCATTTTCTTTTCTTTATTGCCCACAGTCCCTACAGATGTGGTTCGCTATTATCATGCCGTCTCTCACGGAGCACAAACTCAATTCTGTTATAGATTTGCAAAAAAGATTTAACACACATTGCATCCTAAGATCATCAATACCAGATATTTGGACATCACACTAGACTCACGTAGATGCTGAAGTTGAAGGCACTCATAATTGCAGAGCTTCTTTGGATACAATAGAATTGAAATTTCCATTCAAATGAACGACGAGACCCAAACCTGCATAAAGCCAGATCCATGAAGGTATGACTTACAATGGAAGATCTTGAGTGTCCTGCTATAGAGCTCTGAGCGCTATAGACCTCAGCCTTAACCAGGTAAGCGTACTTAATAGATACATTATATTGCCAAAAGTTTGTGGACACCTAGTCATGCTTTTTGAGCATCAGGATTCCAGATTTAGTCCCAATTTGCTGTTTTATAATTCCTTCCACTCTTCTAGGAAGATGTTCCAATAGATTTTGGAGTGTGCTTGTGGAGATTTGTGTTCATTCAGACACAAGGGTGGTAGTAAAGGCAGCTACTGATGTAGGTGAGAAGGTGAGGAGGCCTGGGGTGCAGTCAGCGTTCACATTCATCTCAAAGGGTTGAGGTCAGAGCTTTATAGCAAGAGATCTTCCACTTCAGCATATGCAAAACATATCCTCATGGAGTTTGCTCTGTATACACTGTCATGCTGGAAGATGTTTGGGCCATCCTTGTTCAAGTGAAGGGAAAATTTCATGGACTTTTCAGAAACTCTGTATAATTGTGTGCCTTCAGCTTTGCGATAACAGTTTGGGAAAGAACCACATATGACTCATGGGAAAGTCAGGTGTCCCAATACCTTTGTCTACATAGTGTATGAGATAAATAATAAAAGGTACTCAGGTACCCAATGTGCTAATGCTACGTCTGAAAGTAAGAAAAAAGCAACATAATGTCACATTTGGAATAAAATTACAAAATTCCTGAACTTCACCTTGGTTCTAATGTGGTACCTTCATTAACACACGGTACACACTCTCCCAGTTTAGGTGCAGATTAAAACCGTATCTTTTTAGCGAGTCCTACACATAACACACATCACATCATAACCTTGTGCTCCAGAACATCTGATCACATCACATTATCAACTCGTGCTGTTAATATCATGAACAGCAGCTACGCTAATTCCTCTCCACTGCTTCTCTTTCACTCCCCATCCCGAGGCATCCTAAGGTTGCTCCAGCCCCAGTCACGTCCCACCTCATGAAGATTGTGGACCTTTAAAGAAGTAGATGCCTGCAAACATCCCAAACCATTTAGAGACGTACCAGTGCCGATTGGATCCCACTTTTGGTACCTTTTTAAGCATCTTTTACTGAAAAATGTGGATCTGGAAACATTAAATAACCCAAATGGACCTTCATGGCCTTTACATTTACCTTTACAGGTAACAGAAACGTACTAAAGGTACCAAAGCTGTACGTTTGAAAGGTTTTACTATCCAAGGTATTACACCCCTCACAGTCTCTAAAAACGGTACTAAACTGGATCGTTCCATGTTATGGTGTGGGTACTAGTGTATAATTTAAGATCAGATTTTAAGTAAGTGAAGGATTTTATCAGGATGCTTCAGTCATTCTAGTTAAAATCTACAAGCTTAAGGTACTAAAGGTACCAATGAATGAATTATGTGGATGCAGTAGCGTTTAATGCATGGGTCGGGCTTATATACTGAAGGGTACTTGATGAAACCGAGCCTATGAAGAATGAAAGGTACCGTTTAGTACCCTGGAGTGCACATGCAACTTTGATTACGAATGAATTAATTAATGAATTAATTTATGGATGGATGGATGGATGGATGGATGGATGGATGAGAGAATGAGAAAATTAGCGCAGATGTAAATGTTCTGAAATGTACCCCAGACCACGCGCACTCACCGAAGAGGGAATTGGCGAATCCGTACCACACGCACGCGGTGCGTCCGGCGAGCCAGCGTCCGCGCGTGCTGGCGGCGAGACTGAGCGGTGTGGCGAGCGCGCACACGAGCAGGTCGCTGAATGAGATGTTGACGAGCAGCAGGTTGATGGGGGAACGCAGCGCCTTGTGGCGGCCGAACAGCACGAGCGTCAGCAGATTGCTCGCGAAGCCGAATGTGGAGATGAAGCCGAGGCACGCGGCCACCACCGAGTGTGCAGTGGGGCTCAGACTGAGCGCAGAGTCACGAGTCGCCCCGGGGTCCGAGACAGACCCCGGAGACTCGGAGCAGCAGCTCGCGCTCCCGTTGGACCAAACCATCGCCGGACCGCGCGCATTTGACGCACTTACACACGCGCGGAGATCAAAGGGTTTTATTTGAGTTCAGTAGAGTAAGACGTGTGTGTGTGTGTGTGTGTGTGTGTGTGTGTGACATACAGTAGTTTTGTACTTTATTCCTTGAAATGTGACAAGTTTGGAGTGGCTCTGCCCCACAGAGTGGTGATTGGACGCCCTCTCTTCATACACACACACACACACACACACACACACACACGTCTTACTCTACTGAAAGAAAGAAAGAAAGAAAGAAAGAAAGAAAGAAAGAAAGAAATACTGTAGAAACATAGAAAAAGAGAGAGAGTGAACAGTTTTGTTTGTTAGACAACCAAAAAACATTGTTCTATTATGGGGACAAAATCACAAGGTCATCACAAGGTCACATATATTGCAGGTTTTGTGGATACATTTCGTCCTAACTAAGATATAAATAAATACACGTGTTCTCTCTCTCTCTCTCTCTCTCTCTCTCTCTCTCTCTCTCTCTCTCTCTCGCGTTCACACAGTACACTTCCGCTATCTTTCACACACACACACACACACACACGCACATTTGCCTAAAAATATGAATCGGTCCAAAACCCCTTGAACAAAAGCAAAACAAATGGTAAAAAGGCCAAAAGATCACAATTCCTTCAATCACATCATTAATTTACCTAAAAGTCATAAATAAGACTTGTTGTTTTTGTTTATTCTGTAATAATAACATGTCTGTAGTTTATTTTTACAACTACTAATATATATTACATCATAGTTTAGCTTTTTCTGCTGCACATCTCCAGCCTTGCTGCAGTGGTAATGGTGAGAAAGTGCACTGCATTCTGAAATCTATAGCTGTAAGTGTAGGGTCTGAATTGGAGGTCATTTTACTCCTGTCAGTGTTGGAGGACAGCTAGATTTATTTTTTTACCTTAAATCATGCAGGTGTTTTATGGTGTCTTGACAGGCTCATATAACCCTAGAGCTTTCAGCGAGCTTAAATTAGACCCACCTCAGTGTTAATGAGGGGACACACTGTCCATGTAGGAACGTCCTTTTATAGTAAGAACATCACAAGACCGCTGTCCATGGTCCTGAATTTTCACTGTAGTTGCCTTTAAATAGAGGTGTAAAATTTAAACTTTTACACAATACAATACATGATACGATGATATAATATCATACACTATAAGAAGAAAAGTGTTAGGACACCTCACAATATGTGGTTCTTCCCCAAATTGTTAGGTTAGGTTATTATAACAGCAAACGAGGACTTCATGTGGAATTGAATGTTCAAAGAACACATACGAATCTTATGATGAGTTGTACAAAAACTTTGTAGACACCTGATACACCATTCCACATTTAGTGCCTATTTACTTTTATAATAGCCTCCATTTTTTTGGGAAAGAAGTTCCACTGGATTTTGTGGAGATTTGTGGAGATTCATCCAGCCAGGTACTGTCACTTCAGGTACTGATGAAAGTTGAGGTGAGGAGACCTGGGGTTCACATTCAATGTTTAATAGGGTTGAGGTCAGAGCTCTATAGAAGGCCACTCAAGATCTTCCAACTCATGTCAAGTATATCTTCATGGAGCTGGCTTTCACAGGAGCATTGTCATACTGGAACAGGTTTAGGTCTTCTTTTTGAAATGAAGGGAAAATGTAATGCTCTTGCATCCAAAGTCAGGTGTCCCAATACTTTTGCTTTTATTTCCTATACTTAAGATGGCATACTTTATACTGAATCTGCATATTAAATTGTGCATGCTACATGGCATTATGAATCGTTTTTTAAACATCCTCACTTCCATTTTCCTGTCAATTTCTTCTGAACTCCTTCTCTGTAGTGGATCGCAGATACATTGTAGTTTCCTCCTGAAGCAGTGAGATGAAAACCTATTGGGATTTACTATTGATCAGATGCACACAGAAGCGAGGATCCTATAGGATTGTTATGGGCTCTTTCTCAGGGGACCGAACAAAAGGTGCACAACAAAAAGTCTAGGCTGAAACAACACAATTAAATAAGCAGCATTGATTTAACATTGAGATGTTAAATACACAACGATGTGGAAGTGAAATGGGGCTGTAAAAAGGCATTCATTGTGTGAGGAAGTGCAGTAAAAACTGATGCTACGAAGGGTTTAACATTAAATAATGACTATAGAGTGAGTTGGAAAAGCCACAGGGAAACATGGTGTCTGGAGCACAGTGAAGGACTACTGTTTTATTGATATTTATGAAGTCATAATTATGAGACACCATGTCATAACTTCAACACATACCTTATAATGTCAAGATTAACATACTATCACATAAATCTGAGATACTTTGTCCTAATTGAGATACTAAATCATTACAAGATATTAGATCAGATTTTTGAGATACTGTCTCATCATCATCATCATACCAAATCCCAATATTGAGATACTATCTTTTAGTTTTGGGATAACAAGCTCCTAATTTTGAGATACTATCTCATAATTTCGAGATACCAGGTCACAATTATGGGATACTATAGCAAAGATATTCAGATACCAATTCAATTTTTACATGCTATCTCAAAGTTTTTATCTCATATCTCATTATTTTGAGATACTAAATCCTAGTTTGGGAATACTATTTTATAATTTTGAGATATCAGAATTTTAGGATTTTCTCTTACACTAGATTTGTTGTTGCTAAGAGATGAAACCGGAGGAATCTGCTATCCTGTGTACACAAACCTTTCAATAATTAAAGAATCTCCCACTAATGACTTTTTAGCTCATAATTATGATTTTATATTTAAAAATTATTATAACTTTGTTTAAATCAGTGTTGTCAAGTGAAATTTGATTACTAAAATAACTATTAATTATGGCCTGGCCCTATAAAGCAGAGTCCCACTGCAGTCTTCTTTAAAGATTCAGTTTAGGAAGAATTGCAGAAATTTACACTTTAGGTTGAAACCATGAACTTATTCAAGGAAACTATAAATCTTAAAATTATTATCTATTACTAAACCTTGGGTTTCTTCAGGCTTGTGGGTGTAATTTATCACTTTTTGTTGCCATGCGGTTTATAAATGTTATCATTTTTTTTCAGGTCTGAGACTTGAATCTCATTACTTTCGCACACCAGAGTAGGCTTTGTGTATTGAATAGGAGCTGGAGGCAAAAAGATGCAGATGCAGAGTCTTTTGATTGAAGCTTTTCCCAAACACATGATGGTGATTCTACTTTACAGGAGTGAGATCTCATTTTAAAAAGCCTCCACTAGGCTAGCGTTTTTTGAAACGTTCATGTTTTTTGATCAGAAGCAAAATTTTATTATATTTTAAAATTATATAGAATTAAAATAAGCATGACTCGTATTTCAGTATCTCTGCAATAAAAAGAGCTCAGATTTGAGGTACAGTCCATTCAGGATTAAATCATTGTGTTTGCCTGTCCATCTCGCATGCTTGTTTCAGACCGCCATTTAAGAGATGGGATTGACAGCCAGATGATAGCTCTAGGTTTAATGATATTTTTTTCAGATCTTGTTTTTTCCACGAGTGTTATAATAAAAGCATCTATTCAATGCCTGAGTGTGTTTACAGACATCCTAGTGAGAGTCAAAGCAGTGTTTGAGATGCTGGTTTGATGGAATCACAACACTCAGAATTGATTTCTTTGCCCGGGGGGGGGGTTGGACTTTCTGCCCCAGTAATGATCGCAGAAAATAATAAAGATGCAAAAGACCATCATTTCGTATCAAAACATAGACATGATGAAAGAAGACACTCCATAAGTACATTTAAAGCTAGGATGAAGATGTTTGTCAAACAACTCACCTCTGAATAGTGGATAAAAACAGCCTTCATCAACAGACAATCCATACTTGCCATCTTTAGACTAGTTTTAAGCCGAATGACATTTATTGATGGAGTGGGAAAGGAAGGGTCAACATACAGAAAAAAATCAAACAGTAATAACAACAACAACATTTTAACACACCTCCAAATTGATTGACTATTGAATTACATGCTTTTAGTAGATTACAAGGCTATAACCATGTCTTAAACATTAGGGAGACCAAAAAAAAATCTAGGGGTACAGGGGAGGGTCAGGAAAACACAAGCTTAATATTAAGGATCAAGCAAATATAAAGAAGTAAAACTAAGTATTGGAAAGTAGCAGAGTATTAGCGTTGGTTGGAGTCCATGGTGGCCAATTAATAATAATTATATATATATAGATATATATATACAGTACAGACCTAAAGTTTGGACACACCTTCTTATTCATGACCTGGCCTCCACAGTCACCGGACCTGAACCCAATCGAGATGGTTTAGGGGTGAGCTGGAACGCAAAGTGAAGGCAAAAGGGCCAACAAGTGCCAAGCATCTCTCGGGGAACTCCTTCAAGAATGTTGGAAGACCATTTCAGGTGACTACCTCTTGAAGCTCATCAAGAGAAAAAGTGTACATATATATATAAATTATTTTTGCAATTGTGTCATATTGCCGTAAGAATAAAAAGTTGTAAATCATAACATAAATATATATATTTTTATGTATAATCTATATATATGGATACCTATAGAAAATATATATATAAGCAGACCAGCAGCAGATTTCTGAATATCTAAATATATCTGAATGAAGTGTTCCAGTCAGTTGTACAGCAGAAGTTAAAACAGGACAATTAAATTGTTGAACACCCAGAAAATGCTGATTTTAATACAAGAGCAGTGGTGGTATTGACAAAAAAACATATTTGGACTTGGAAAACTATATTCACAATTTAGATGATAGTCTTAACTCCACTAAATAGACAGAGAGAGCTTTAAAATTCTCACATAAGACCAGTGTTCATTAGATCAACAACATGCTGAAGTCATTTAACTCAAATTTAACTCAAAAATTCTAACTGTGTAACGTCATCCTGAATAACGTCCAACAAGATCAAATCCTCAAACGACTTTCTGTTTGTCTCCTTTATGAACTGAAATGACTTTTGCAGCTCAGCAGCTCAGTGATTGGGGTTCTGAGTGGGTGATCACACATTAAACTGCCAGAGAGCCAGCAATGGACCCTTGAGCAAAGACCTAGCTGCTCAACTCAATCCTTCAAATGCCTCCTCAGCAGTTCCTCTTGGTGTTCTTTTCCCATTACTCGGTTCCATGTCATCAAGTACGATCTCCAACTCTCCACAATTTTGATTCTGCAGAGCTATTCCTCAGGACGCTTCCATTTTCACCAGAACAATTCATTTAAAAAATAACAACATGGGTATGTGCTCTGTTCAGGATTATTGCCTTTGCTGGCTTGTCACTTCTTTGATTTATGAAATAGATTTTAGAGTCTGCGATATTCTACTTGGCACTTACTACTTGGCATTTACAAAATTTAGGGGGCAGCTGAGATAGTGATAGAGAGTTTTCAAAACAAATATTATACTACAGCTGTGAAAAAAAGCTTGAGTTGTTGCCTGACAGCTCCAGGGTCTCGGGTTCAGTCCTGAGCTCAGGTCGAGTTTTACATTTTCTTCCTTTGTCCATTATGGGATTCCCTCAGTTCTCTGGTTTCATCCAACCTCCAGGCTAATTCCCCCTAGGGTGTACCAACCAGGGGATATTCTCTAATTCCAACATATTTCAAATCTCCAACAAGGATGAAGATCTGATTATTACTCATTATGAAATGTCTATTATTTTGGTATACACTCTGCTGGCAGGACCTCATGATCTGGACCTGGAAGGATCTCCAAGCTTTGGACCTTTAAATGGAGTGGAAGAGTATAGAAGAGTAAAGAAGAATCTTCCAAAATCTTGCAGATGTTCTATGGATATATTCCAAAACATGTCAGAATATGTTGGAATATTTGTAGTGATCAATGAACTTCCCAAATGATAAAAAAATCAAAATCAAGGAAGCTGAGAAACTTGAAGAAGAGGAATGTGGATGTGGTTAGGACTAATCGAAGACACTGGGATAATTCTGACAGACCTTGAAGGCCAGCTGCTGAGGAACCGGTCATCACTCATCAGCAGAGGTGTTGCCAACGGGCTGACGTTCAGCATGCATCATTAAAGCCTCAATAACCACAGCTGTGCTTGTCAAAGCAGGTCAGGCTGAGCAGGGGGAAACAGATGACCTTACCATCCACACTCGTATTGATCTCAGAGGCCACACTGGCATTCAGCTCAGGCACGATGCCCAGAGGATGTTGGCACTGAAGAAATGACTGCACCTGTTATTCATATTTTTATTTTATTTATAAGTGACACATATTCTGATTAGATTAGAGAACAATATAAACAGGCATGTCAGTCACTTATATTTATCACAGGTTCTGGTGAGAAGTTTGGTGAAGAGTGTGTATGTCTACAGCAAAGCAATGATTTATCTATCACAAAAAACTCATGCTATTAACAGCAACTACAATCTGGTATTTTCTTTTACTTTACAGTAAAAGCCCAAATTGAAATGCCCTAATATAGTAAAGAGATGTTTTAAAGTTCTTAACAACTAATCATTAGCCAGGAACTTAACAACAAACAAATACTGTAGTTCAGTCAGCAGGTAACTCTCATTGATCAGTCCTGGTTCCATTTACCTGACCCTAACCTGAACCTAGCCCTTACCATAAATCTACCCCTTAACCCTCATTCATAATAAAACATCAGCAATGAATAAAATATCTGAGGCTTCAATAGTTAGAGAACTTTTTTAGGGAGACTGGGGTTACACTAACTTTTACCCTGACCTTTATCATAATTCTCACCCTGTTCATGACCCTACTTCTGATATTAAACCTGAACCTAAACCTATACCTGACCCTAATTCTAACTCACAACTCTGAACCAGATCTATACCTTGTAACTAATTCTAAACCTAACCCTAACCCTAACCCTTATTCTAAACCTAAACCTGACCCTAACCCTGTTCCTAATTTTATACTTAACCCTTACCCTAACCCAGGTCCTAATTCTAAACCTAACTGTTACCCTAATCCTGTTCCCAATCCTATACCTAAACCTAACCCTAAACCAGTTCCTAATTATAAACCAATTCCTGTTCCCAGTTCTAAACCTAACCCCGTTCCTAATTCTAACCCTTACCCTGTTTTTAAACCTAATCCTGTTCCTAATTCTAACCCTTACCCTGACCCTATTTTTAAACTTAACCCTGTTTCTATTTTTAAACCTTATCCTTACCTCCAGCTCTGCAGCTCTCCAGCTCCAGCTCTGGTCTCATTTTGAACCTAACCCTGACCCTAATTCTAACTCTAACCTGGGCCCTAACCTGGCACTTTATAGGCTCTTTCCATCCTAACCAAACCAACCCAAGGTCTGAAGAACAGAGAAGATCCAAAATAATCATGCTTTTGCTGCTTTCCCGCTCTATGCAAACATGCTTAGTTTTACACAAGAGGATGGAGTAGGAAAATGATGATTGGTGTAGCTCTGGAATTTTAGCTCATCCATCATGTGGGTCATGTTTACTCAAGGACATGAGTATTGAAGGCTCCTGGTAAATTACAGCTGTCTGGGGAAAAATCCGTGCTGAATTCCCACACTGAAGGTTTACCCTCGACACATCTCTCATGTTCAGGGTCAGCAACCTTTTCCTCTTCCTGTCATTCTTAGAGGCTCTTCAGGAACCTAATCAATTCATCTGTAGGCGTTTGTGTCCATCTCACGCTCCTGACTGGCAGTGCGTTTCCTCCTCTGGGTCGCCTCGAGTCGTGTCCTGGGAGACAAACGAAGCGAGAAGCTCCTAATAAACGCCTGCGAATGTGCACTTGCAAAAGCTCTAGATATTTTTATCGGGACAGAATAAATTTCAGAAAGCAGAGCAGCAGAAGCAGGTGGGTTTTTTTCTCTTTTGACAGACATCTTTGTCCTTTCAGAGATATTTATAATGTAACGTCGGGAATGTTATCACCGGGTGACACTTTTGTCAGAATTAGTTTAAAGAGTGAATTATGGAAACGCTCAAGTTGAAAAGTTGGATCAAGTGTAAGAAAGTTTGCTGGAAGTTCATGTGTCCTTGATGGAAAAAAAACCTGCCCTGTATTCTTTATAATGCTATAAAACGTTATGCATGTTCTAACCCTGATAAATGGCACGATAGCGCTAACTCGTTCCAACACCTCTCCTGTCACCTGCGCTTAGCTGAAAGCTACATCTACGTTTGCGCACACACACACACACACACACACACACACACACACAGAAACAAAAAGCCTTGTGGCTCATTCATTATGTGGACACGTAGACAGAAACACAATGTTGGAAGTGTAATTGGGTCGGGGGTTGGGGTTTTTAGCTGCTTGCTGCATGTTGTGTCTGTGATTTTTTAAGGAGTTTTTTGTTATGTCTACTTTGGATTAGATTTGCAACTTCCTGCACACATTAGCCGCCATGTGAGCTGGTCATCTCTGGCCACATCTCTGTAGGATGACACTACAGCATATAGCAGTTAATTCTAAATAAATAAATAAAAACATTAATAAAAATCTAAGAAAAAAGTAAAGAATGGTTAAATTATCCGATGGAGAGAATAAAGGCATATAAATCATTATGAATTAGAAAATTAGGACGATAGCTAATTTAATGGATGTAGATCAATGAATGGATAGAAGGGTGGATGAACAGATATCCATCAATTCATCATTCCTTTCTTCCTTCCTTCAAACCATTTATCCGTCTGTTTTTCTTTCTTTCCTTCTAGACATTTACTCATCCATTCATTCATTCATCATTGCATCTGTCTTTTTATCCAACATTTATTCAATCCTTTCATCCATCCCATTCTCTTTCTTTCTCTCTTTCTCTCTTTCTATCTATCTATCTATCTATCTATCTATCTATCTATCTATCTATCTATCTATCTATCTATCTATCCATCCATCCATCCATCCATCCATCCATCCATCCATCAATTTCTATCTTCCTTTTTTTTTACATGCAGCCTTTCATTCTTCTATTTCTCCTTTCCTCCATTCATCCGTCAATCCATTTCTTTTTTCCTTTTGTGCTGCTTTGTTTCCTACATGCATTCTTTTATTCATCTGTTTCTTCATCCATCTATCCATCCATCCATCCATCCATCCATCCATCTATCCATCTGTTTGTCTGTCTTCTTTAGTCTGTCTGTTTATTGATTCCACAATCTATTGTCTTTTTTTTTATTGCTGTATGTATTTATGATTTGTATCAATCAATACATCTGTTCATCTAACTATCCATCTCTTTCTTTCTTTCTTTCTTTTTTTCTTTCTTTCTTTCTTTCTTTCTTTCTTTCTTTCTTTCTTTCTCTCTATTGTGAATAAAATATGGGTTTATGAGATTTGCAAATTATTGCCTTGTGTTTTTATTCACATTTTACACAGAGCTCAAACTTATTTTTTTTGCATTTGGGGTTGTAATGATGCTTTCCAAGCTCTAACACGCCTGAACCCAACAGCTAGTAATAGACCACTTGGGCAGTAGTGAGTTACATCTGAAAGAAAAATGTTAGCTGGGTCCGTGACGTGCTTCAGAAATAAATAACCCTTCAAATAATGTACACATAATGCATTAGCACAAGTCTCGTCTTGTATAGAACGTCGAACAGAATGTGACGGACGTGACAGCAGTGTGAATATTCTGATAAATAAGAGTAATATCTGACTCAACAACGTGCTGTTCAGCTGAGTGTGAAGTCCAGATTCGGTGCAGTGTGTGTGTTTGTGTGTGAGTGTCGTTTTCACTCGGGCTCTTTTCCACTGAATGCTAATCCATTGCGCTTTTCAGCTCAGTAGAGGACAACGGGAATAAAATGCATGAGATTTTATTTTCAGATTTACTTTCTGTTTCACATTCTGATTTATTGAATAAACATTGTCTTGTTTTAGGTTCTGATTCATTGTTATTCAGTAAGAATTGTACGGTATGAAAATGTAGCTGATTATGAATGCATTATTTACATCACAGATCATGTGTTATAAATAGATACAAATACAAAGTAAAATACATTTTTGCTTGCCAGATTGACCCACAGTGAATCTGTAAGATGACAAATACGACCGGTCAGGAGCAGGAAAGACCATGTTCATCAAATACGTTCTCAGTAAGTGCCTGGTTGAGGTCATGGTTGCTACAGGCAGCTGATTTGCTTATAATAAGGGAAACTATTTAAATTCATGAGAATGAATCAGGGGCATCTGAAATCTCAAGATTAAACTGAAGTGATGAAGCTGAGCTTGAGGAACTAAGCTTAGATCCCTCCACAGTTCATTTTGGACCATTTTCATAAGCGGTTCTGACAAACTATAAACTGTTCATGATATCTGATGTGTTATTTTCAGAGACAAAACAATTGCCTGTCTTTGTTGTTTCCAGGTTCTACTCGATAAATTGTCTCTCAATGGTTTTCTGAAGGGTCCTTTAAAGGTTTGTGGCTGGAAATCAAATCAAAAACCAATAACACTCAATACCTTTGGGATAAATAATGTTACAGTGGACCTGCAAAAAAAAGTCAGCAATAAAATCAGCTATGCAATAAACCAGATATCAGCGTTTTCTATCCTTTCTTCAATCCATCCAACCATTATACCTTCTTTCCTTCCATCTATCTTTTAATTCATTCTTCCATCCATCCATTAATTAATCCATGTTTCTTTCTTTCCTTCCATCCAACTATTCATCATTCTTCCATCCATCCATCCATCCAATCATCCATCCTCTCTCTTTTTTAACTGTTTATCTATTCTTCCTTCTTTCCATTCATCAATCCATTTTTCCCATCCAACTATTCAACTATTCTTCCATCCATCCATCCATCCATTCATCCATCCATCCATCCACCCATTTTCTTTCTTTCCTTCCATACAACTGTTTATCTATTCTTCCTTCTATGCATTCATCAATTCAATTTTTTTCTCCATCCAACTATTCATCCATCCATCCATCCATCCATCCATCCATCCATCCATCCAAAGTGTGCTTGTGTTTAATGCTGTATTTAATCATGCTCTTTTTTTACTGAAATAAAAGCCATTTTATATAAAGGAAATAAAATGCAATTAATTTTTCTGATTAATTTTTTAATCTGTATATTCTGATTTATATTCTGATTTATTGAGTTCAAATCTAAATTCTTTCAGAGTTTACGGGTTAGAAATGTACAGTATAAGAATGTAGCTGTTTTTTGTATAGTAAAAGCTGTTCCTTAAAGTTTTCAGGCTGGAAATCAAATAAAAAAATCCATAACACTCAATACCTGCTGCAGTGCGCCTGCAATATAGTTTGCAATATTATCAGTTATGCAATAAATCAGATGTCAGTATTTTCACCACTGTAGTGGATGTAGAGATCAACCAGACCATGAGACATCATAAAATATGAGAGAGAGAATGAGATGGAAAAAGAGAGAGAGAGAGCGAGAGAGAGAGAGAGAGAGAGAGAGAGAGAGAGAGAGAGAGAGAGAGAAATACAGAGTAAATACAAAGAGACAGAGTGGAAGCTCATGAGAGGAAAAATAATTCAGACTGGAACATGTCACGGCCTCCACATGCTAATGCAGTGTACAGAAGATAAACAAGCAGGTTCATTACTCTACTCTGCTCTGCTCTGCACATCGGAGGAAAAACAAGCCTCTGAAGTACCCCAGACGTTCGGTTTAGTACAAACCCACCTAAGGTCAAATAAAGGTCACAAGCTTTGTATGCTGAATTCACAGCAGTTGAATACCAGACTTCATTTTCTTAATATTAATTGGCTTTTTTTTTTTAAATAGCAAAATATCCTCCTAAAGCTGAATCAGCTCCTGCAGTACCACTAACACCACAACAGCAGACCCTCTTTCCCTGCCTCTAGAAGCTGTGCATATCTCAGAGCCATTCAGGCTTGCACACTCAATAAGATTCCTGGTACACACAAAATGAAATCCATATCTTTTTTTTTTTTTGAGAGCCCATTTTCTCTCGATACATGATGCATTTTTATGGCCCTGTCTCAGCAGCGGCAAGTGAGAATTGAATTGAGTGTCACAAAGAGCTGGAGACAGAGATGGAACAAGAAATTATCCAGAATGACTCATTTCATCTTGTAAAAATGGGGGGAAATGTCTAGCTGCCTCTCCAGCTTCGCACAATCCCAGAGGAACCAAAAAGCTGGTGTACTGCAAAGCGTCCTCTGCAAATTATCTCCATTATTAAGTCCTTTGGGAGATGAAGTCTTGGGGGTCACCGACTCTAGGCAACTGTTTGTGTGGAGTTCGAGTGTATCTCACAGTGAGTTACTGTATGTGAGCGGAATAAACCGATCATCCAGGGAAATGAGCTGTGAGGAAGCATTACATATTGTAATGTTGTAAAGGAAATGTGACTAAAGGTCTAATTTCATTATGTTCTTTGAGGAAAACTCATAGAAAAACATGAAAACCAAACCCTGAAGAAAAAAGAAAGCAGGAAAGAGATTGAAAAGTTCAGCAAAACCATATTCTCTTAGGAGTAGGCTAAAATATTTATGACCCATCACTTATGACCTTCCTCTTTTATACGGAATAACAGTATCGAGGGCTGACATTCGGCAGCTTCACAGAGACACAGTGTTCTGAATGACCGCTCTCTCTGTCCCTCTCTGCCATCTGAAAACCAGAACCTCTCCATCAGCTTCTTTTGCTGAATGTCCACGTCAAAGGATGTTTCAAAAAGCAGGTCAGTTTGTTTCCCAATCAGGAACAGTTTCAGCTCAGGTTTTGTCCAGTGTGAACATACACTTGTTTGTTTTCTGTGTGATTCTTCCCTGTTGAGAAAAGGCTTGCTTTGGAAACCTCCCCTAAAGCTCTCCAAGAATAAAAATCTAACACCCAGGAAATTAGAAACAGCGAGATGGTGAGTGACAAAATGGTGCATGAACAAATTGTTGGGAAAATGTTTTGGGAATACACGCATTTCTGGCTATGGATATCAGTGACATCACCAGGATTCGAATATCGGCACTGAGCAAAATCCAGGCGCTGGTTACGCCATGTTTTTTTCCTTGAGATTTCTCCACATCATCTACATGCAGTTGTTTAGTGCCGGAAGGTAAACACTTTTATAAACTGCGAGTCCCAGCAGCTTTCCACATCACCGCCTACAATGGAATTAACGACAAATGTCACCAATTCACTTTTATAGCTCTGATTTTTAGGAGTCTCAAGACCCCCTGGATGTCCCTTGTAGGAGCCATAACCATGTTTCTTTGTCCAAATGAAGCAGAATTTGCATAAAGTGTGCATTATTGCACTCCCGAAATCCCAGACTGTTAATTAGAGTGTAATGGCCACTGGAACTCATGCAAAGAATTCTTTTGTAATCACAGATGTAGGCTACACATCTGGGCCTGTTTTTGTTGAATGCCACTCCCCATTATTTGGGGAAGCACCCGTGTGGCTCATGATGACCACAAACAGAGCAGTAATAAGGTCTTTATGGGGCTTATTTAAATCAGGTGATGTATTGAGAGGCCTGTAAAGGATGTAGACTTCATCGGGTGTAGAAGTATTTACATGCAGAACTATGATCACTTCAGGGACTAGGAAAAGAACTGATTTGCATCAAGAAAACACTGCAGTGTGGAGTGTGGGGTTTTAGTTTATCTGCTCAACACTTGTCAAACACCTGCGATAAAGGGTTTAATTTAGCTTCAGGCTCTCAAATATCAAATATAGCATATGTTCAGGGTGTAGCAGGAGAGGAACTGGAGGAATAGTCGTTGCATTAAAGTATGAGACACTAAACTAAGACACTTATGTACAGTTGTATCAGCTACTACTGAAGTCTTTTTAGTTTGTGCCTAAACAGGGCTGAAACCCTTAATCACTAATTTCACCGATTGGCATCAGTGCATCGAGATTAAAGTTCACGATGTGATGCATCGATTTTAAAGTGCGCATTGGATACAAGTTGGCATTTGTATCGCAATGCATCGTTTTTAACAATATGCACTTTTTATTCAATGCTTCAAACATTCCACGTTACATTATATTGTATAGACAATATATTGATTTATTGGACGCAGGTCCCAGAATCCACTTTAAAAACCTCTGGTTGAAGTCATGGATTCCACACGAGTGTATTACAGTACATGGGTAAGAAAGCCCACTTGGGAAACTGCATTCTGGTTTATCTGCTTGTGTTTACATGGACACTTCCCAGCATTCCTTGTCCTTGCTCTCATTTTAGTCTTTTTGCAAGGGGAAAAAAAGCATGACATCCTTTAAAAAAAGGGCAATAAAACCACGATAAAACATTGGTACGTTTTACCTGGAAAAACCACTAGAGACATTGTTCCTGGGTAGTTTTATCAACCTGTATTAAACGACAGGAGGAATCGAGTTACGTTTTTACAACCTTGAATACATCCATCTATACAGCTTACAGTGAATAGCACACATACATATTAATGTACTGTATTGCTACTGTAGCTAAGGATGATTACACCAGAGCTTCAAATTTTACAAGAAATAATTATGAAGAAAAACAGATCAGCACTCGTACATCAGTATGAGCCAAATGAATGCACGTTCATAGTGTAATAACTTCTCCTTCATGCAGAGGAATGCTGCAGAGCTTTTTAAAAGGGAAGCCTCTTGGATTCTCGAGAATGTTATGTATTTATTATATTCCTTTATTCGTCTGAATGAAGAAATTCTATAACCTGAAGTAGAGTTCATTGTATTATAAGTGTTTGTGTTGCGCACTTGGCCACTTTCTTCTGTTTGGGAGGTAAAGGGTCGCCACATATTGCATAGACTCAGAAGAAAAGAAGACTGGTGCGTGGTATCTAGATCTCTAATAAAAAAGTCTGCCTGACTGTCTGAATGCTGCCTCATGCACTCACATGGCAGAGAGCATCAAAATCAGAACGTGTCCGGTAAAATCACTTGAACTAACCCAAAATGCACAGCATGGCCCCAAGCGATGTTCTAATTACACTCGATTTTGCCCATCACGAGAATGCATGCGTTCGCCACTACCATCCCGCTGGCCTGCGGGCGAAAAGCAGACGAGCAGACTTTATAACGAGGCCAGGAAAGTGGTGTCCAGCGATTAGAACTAGTTATCTCTATACGATCTCTATATATGTCTATATATGTTTAACCGTCAGAAAATCTTCGACATGCTTTATAGTGGTCCAAAAAAGGTTTTGAAATCCTGGTCAGAAACCAAATTAGTGAAGCTAAAAACATAACTGCGTGAACGTACTCACTCAAACACGTGACACACGACAAACTCTGGTGCACCAAAACAAAAACCATGTCCCACTAAAAGCTCAAACTGCCCCATGTCATACTGTAAGTGTTTCTTATCCTCAGGATGGTCAAAGACTAATGCTAATGCCGGGACATGCTGTGCACGGCCGGCTTGAGGACGACAAAGCAGTTTCAACACCTCCATTTACGGGCTACACAGCTTTTTATTCAGCTGTGATTAGACCTGAAAAATGCAAAGCAGACAAAAAAATGCACGTCTCAGCACTGAGAAGTCCGGTAGGACGACACCAATTATAGCATTAGAACTACGGCCTGTAGGATAATGATTGTGTAAAGTTGACAGAATCGTCTCAGAAAAGAGAAGCGCATTGAAACTGTTTTGTTTACAAGTGATAAAGCGATCCTGAGGCAGAGGCTGAACTGCGATTCAACGGTTTGTAACCGAGCAGTAGATCACTTTAACCACTCAGCAACTCCTGCAACATCTTTTTACGGTTGTAATCATCCAAAGCGAATATTTCGTGTCTGGGTTATTTGTTGGTTTAACATCTAGTAATAGAAAATAAGATGCACAACACGAGGCAATCTCAAGGCAAAATTACTTTCCATACGTTTGACCTTGCTGTGACCTTGCAACTGCTTGGATCGAACTGAAATATCTCATCAGTTCATTTGCTCGTTATAAACGGAACGTCTTCTAATTCCTACAAACATGCAGCAGATTCTTTGTAAGGATAAATGTCTGGTCACTTTCTTACAAAATTGTGGACAATTTGCTGTGGTGAAGGAGAGAAAATCCTTTAATACCATGAAAAAGCAACAGAAAAACCCATCATATCAATTCAGATTTATTAGCAACGAATGCGGGTATAAAAGGCTCAGCAGTGATACGTGTGAGCGTGACAGCTCACGTGTATTGCGACTGCTTCGGGTAATTATCCCGCTGACGGTTATTAATATTTAGCTACGCTGAAACAATGGCGCAGATCAGTAAGACAAATGAGCCAAAGTGGCGAACGCTTTATTATAAAGACTCCGCACAAAAGCGTCACTTTTTCTGTGAGCGAAGAAAAAAAAAAGAAAGTAAGCGTAAATACAAAACAAACTTTTATTTGTTGTTTACGGAGCAAAGGCTCCTTTAATTAGCTGGAATCCAACTGAGTGATCTTCAATCATCATCTTTAACATGCAATTACCCAATCAACCAATCATGCGGCAGCAGTGCAGCGTAAGAGCGAGAGCTCGAAATTGCATCAAACATCGCAATGCAGCGAAACACGATTTTTTAATTAATACGTTTTTTATGATTAACATTTCGCCGGAGTTTATTATTTTTATATCCGGGTAAAAAAAGGATGTAGTGAATGTGGCTTTCATCGAAGGTTTTAATTTTAATATAATATAAATATATTATATATTTATTTATTTTTATATTATATAATATATATATATATAAGGGCTATCAATTATTTTAGTGATCGAGTATTCTACCAATTATTCCATAGATTAATCGGACAATAAGTTATTTTTCTTCATTAAAAAGCAAAACAAAATATACAATAGAAAATAAAATGGGTCTCTTAAAAGTCATTTCTTTTAATTTTTTTTTAACATTTTATTGCTGAAACTAAACCCATTTAGTGCACATATCATATAAAATTTTTTTTATAAATAATTATAAATTGTAAAAAAAAAAAAAAAATTTCAGATTAGTCTTACAAAAAAAAAAAAGGGAATTAGACTGTACGGTGTTTTGTTTTTATGTTTTAGTTTGAAATTATTCCAAATTTTGGAATACTATGTGAGCCTGTTCTTCCTTTTTTTTTTGCAATTGCGACTTGAATTTAACGACTTGAATTTAACGAAATTTGTGTTGTGAAGTTTGGAGCTGTTGGTGTATGAACGAGGCTTTTCTCCTTTATCTGGATTGTTTTGATTTCTCCAGAGCTGAGGATCAGTTTGATAGCATGCGATTCTACTGATTGTAGCCTTTTTCATTTTTAATGTGTAAAGATTTCGTGCACTACAGAGAATTTGCTAGAAATAAAGTTGGAATTAGTTTTTTTTTATGTGGCCAAAATGGGCTTCTATATGAATCATCTCCTGTTTTCCCCTCATTTCTCAATTTTTCATAAAGCAGCATCTTCTGTTTTTGCCTTTTCTGAGTGATCCAGAGTTTAGCGGGTGGTGCGTCAGTCATAATAGTCCGTGGGGAAACACTGCCCTGTGTTTTGTTAAATAAACTAAACTAAATGGATGATTTTTTGTTTTTGAATTAATCGAGGAATCGTTTCAGTATATATACATACATACACACACACTGGTGTGTTTAACACGTTTTGTTTCCTATATTATTCCGTATTTGTTCGTTCATACTTCGTCCAAACTTTTGTATGTTCATTTATTATTGAAGAAATATTTCATATTTATAGTCATATTATGTATAAAGTCAGTAAATTCATTTTGAATCTTCCAATTCATGAATCTGATTGTTTAGAAGGTGTCGATTTATTTTCTAAAACAGCGTCAGTGACAATCGTACGGATTTACGTTTCCATAGTAACCACTTACACAGGAGGTTGTAGCGCAGTTGCGCCAAACAAACCGAGACTACAGAAATCAAATATTTTACAAACTGAAGTTTTATTCAGCATTAATGGATATGGAAGGAGTCTCCAGTATCGGCCCCTTGTAACAGTCTTCAGGATAGAAGAGTTTGCATTGTTGTGGTACGGTTTCTCGGTCACATGCTGTGTTTTGTCATATTTCAAAAGACAAAAAAAGAAAAAAAAGAAAAAACAACACTGATGAAGGTATAAACATTTATAACTGCTATAAGTGATCAATTGTTTTGTGGGATTTATCTATTGTTAAAGTATAAATATAAATAGCGAAAACTGCATGAGCTGAAGTTTAATACATAAACTGAACCCACAGCAAATTGCTGTCGTATTAGAGAAATAAAATACCTGCTACTGCTTCATGTTCCTTCAAATGTTTGCTTCATGTTGGATGAAATTAGTACATGTCTCATATATACTAATTTATATTTGTTATATATACATTATATGGACATGGTGTTTGTGGACACCTGAGCATAACGTGTGCTTTTCAAACATCCCATTCCACATTTAGCCTTCAATCTTCTGGGAATTTTTTTTTCCCCAGATTTTGCTGGAGATTTGTGCTCATTCAGCCAGTAAGTAACAAGTTAGTAAAGTCTGATGTAGTTCAGATGAGAAAGTTCCTGGGGTGCAGTCAGTGTTCACATTCATCCCAAAGGTGATCAATAGGGTTGGAGCTCTATAGCAGGTCATGCAAGATCTTCCACACACATCAAACCCATGTGAAGCAGATCTTCATGGAGTTTTGCTTTGTGCACAGAGGCATTGTAATGCTGGAACATGTTTGAATCTCTTAGCTCAAGTGAATGGAGAATTGAATGCTACAGCATTAAAAAGACGTCTTATACAATTTGTGTGCGTCCAAGTTTGTGGGAACAGTTTAGGGAAGAACCAGTTCCACAACGTTTGTCCATATAATGCAATATACTGTACAATAAAAGCATTTTCCTGAAATGATGTAATTAAACACAAAGGATAAAGACCAAAGAGATTGTAGAAAAAGATAAAAATTGTTACATTTTAATAAAAAATATGTTTTTTTTAATATTTATATATCAGGTATAGAGAAATCCGATGTCTGCATGAACACAAAGCTTTTAAGTTTAAAACAGTAATATACAGGGAGAAGAACGCCGCCGACCTGGAAAAGGAGGACGGCGAGGGATAAAGGACAACACCAGGTCATTTCAGTCTTATAAAAACAGCATAATGGAGGCTAATTAACGATTCTGGTCGCGGGTGACTGTGTCGTTATTGCGATTAGTCAGCGCTAGACGTGAACGTAGCGGATCCGAGGCGATACACGACACCGTCTGGAGAATAAACCGGGCCGGAGTCACCTACACAATGAGTGTGCGATTGCTTTGTGTGGTTGATTGTGCGCATCGGTATCTCTAACGCCGGTCTAGAACATTGGCTTCCAACATGACGCACCCTGTTGGGGGGCAAATCAAAGGCTACTGCACTAATTAGGAGTCGGGATATTAAACATATTACTCGTGTGTGTGGAACTCGGCAAAATGATTAGACAAATCCAATGAAGCCCTGTAGCGTATAATGATGAGAAGAAATCTGATGATTTACCAGAGAATTTGTCTAAATTCTCCATCTGATCGTCTCCTTTAATTATTTATCGAATAAATCAGTTTTATAAAAATTTTTATAAAAACAAGCAAAGCAGCAGCACTTTGGTTTCAACCGTTTGTTCTATTCCAGACAGAGCGCGTTTGATCCGAGAGACTTTTCATGCTGAAAGTTGGATAAAACTCCATATGAACACGTGTTCCAAGTGTAGTGACTGTAGATGTATAAGACGTTATGTATATTGATGCAATTTAACAACATACAGTCTCTGTACATACAGCCTACGTCTTTCCATGACAGTTATGTCTCAAGATCTTCCACTCCAACCCATATAAAGCATCTTCATGGAGCTGGCTTTGTGGAAAGGGGTATTCTCATGCTGGAACAGGTTTTGGGTCTGGGCAAGAACAACATATAGCTAGAGAAGCCAGGGGTCCCTATACAGTACTTTTAGTCATTTCATGTATCTCTTGTATTGAAGAAATCAATTTCCCCCAAAGTAAAGGCTCTTATTTGGTACCTATATTTATATATGCTGTGATGCATCTCGGTGTGGTTGCCAGATATTCAGATTTACAGTCAACTCCTTCTCATGCAGAAATGTATGCTTGGTTGCGTAAGTATTCAAGCAACTTAACTAGATTATGAAAGTCTGCTCTAAGTTTAATACTAAAGAGTTACTTCTAATAATGCCAGAGACAAATTCGTAGAAATAAGACGAACCGAGCTGGAGTTTTTGCCAAAAAAAGTGTCTGGAGTTAATTTAAATAAATCGTTTTATTTTCTTATTTACTCAATTTAATTCAATCGTTTCCTTAAATCAAGGATTTGTTTAAATTTCTGAACTAAAATGCGTTTCCAAATATTCTGCTAGCTCCACTATTAGCATGCTATTAAGAGCGCTTCTTGAATATGTCCGTGTTAATGAGTGGGAGGAGTCACAGGAAAACACCCGATGACATCAGATAGCAGCGGTCGGTTTAAAGGTACGAGGAAATCGTTTAAATAGTAAACGGTGTAAATGAAAAGAAACTGGAAAATTTGCTGGCGTGAGCGCAGAGTCAGGAACAGGTTTAGGCAACAGTTTTGCATGAAATATTTATATATATATAAAAAAAAAAAAAAAAAAAAGGGAAAAAAATAAATGTAAGGAGGAAAGTAACAAAACTGGAACACGACAATTTCAAACAATTTCAATAGCCTTGTTGCATTTGGACACGACGTCGTCCGAGACAAACGTATAAACTCTACAACTCTGGAAAATATATACACTTCTTCGACACTGTCTCTGAGTTCTCCATCTGATAGTTTCATTTAATTATTTATTAAATAAATCTCTGTATCTAAAAAAAAAAAAAAAAAGTAATGAATGCAAATAAAATTTTATCAAAAAAGAACAGACCAGCAGCACTTTGGTTTCAACCTTTCGTTCTGTTCAAGACAGAGAACAAATATATATAATATAAATCGCAGCCGTCACGTTTGACCTCTAAACTCAGTAGTGCACCTTGAGTAGAAAGTTCTGGAGGAAGATGTTCGGTTCTGAGGATACACACGAGCACAACGCGAGTCCCTCGGCATAGCAGAGAGGAGAGGGAACTCGAGATTTGGGAATAGGGAAGACCCTCGTCTGTTTTCTAGACGCCCTTCGGTTCAGTCTGTGATGAGGAAGAGGAAATAAAGACATGATCCATCTGTGGAGGTTCCTCATCGCCTGGTGAACAAAAAAAAAAGAAAGAAAATGTTTTCAAAACATCTACAACATTTGATCAGTGTTGCTGGATTCTCAAATCTGATTGGCTGATAGATTTTCTAGAAGCACATATCATAGATCATGGTTTCTATAGTAACAACATAAAATTTATTTACCATTTATAGAAAAAGTGTCAGTGTGATACATTTCAAAGGAGTTTACATTTTGTTTAGATTTTTTCAGCGTCTCCGGCTTTGTGGTTGCAGTCTGGCTACATATGGATGGAAAAAGTCAGGTGTCCAATATTTTTTTGTCTGTATACTTTTGCTGCTTCATCATCACTCCATCCTTTAGAAGCAGAACCCGGCAGGTTTTATTCCTTACATGGCATCCAGAAGAAATTGAGAAAACAGGCCCAATGGGAGTTCAAATCATCTCCAACACACACACACACATAAGGGAGGTGACAGGAAGTAATATTTTCTACAAACACTAGGGAAAGACGAAAAAAGATAAACTAAACAGAGTTTTTTAAAAAATGCAAGTGCTGCATTTTTCACTCAAAGTAATACAATGAAATGTGCCGAGTATTTTTCCCCCTGTATAAGGTCCTGTGTGGGAGTCGGCACGCTGCTCAACGCCGCGCCCAGACGGCCAAGTGGGACAAAACCGAAAGCAATAAAAGTTCAAGCAATTGGGAAAGAAAGGCCTCCGGGGGTATTATAGGACACAGAGTGAAATGAAATTACACCAGCTCACGACTCTGAGAAACTCGCAGTGGGAAAAAGAAACACTTTTTTTCGTATTTAGATCGGATTTATATCTCAGCGTTGATGTCAAGTCACGGTGCTTAAAAATTAGTGTGAAGAAAAAGAAAAAAAAAACGTGTCGTGGCGCAGTAGAAAAATAATCATAAGAGTTTCCGCGGACTCCTCTAACGGCACGTCCTGAAGCGGTTCCCCCTTCTCCGATACTGCAGCCACTTGTACGAGTACAGTGTTTACAGTGACGTCATTTATTTAGATTTTTTTTGTACATTCAATTTTTAATTATCTTATGGAAAATCATCTACAAACAGCTGCTCCATCACCAGCTTGTCTTTCATTTCTGTTCACTGGGAAGTGAAAACTCTGGAAAGCGCTAAAACTGGAGACTCCTTCCGTTCATTTTGAAGATTTTACGGAACATAGTTGTGACTTGTACTGTAGCTGCATTGCTGTCCAAGGTGCTGTTATAGATTATAGTTATATAATGCTTAAATCTTAGGCAATTGAGTGCAATAATAATAATTGTTAATATTATAATTGTTACATGTATATATACACACAATATCTTGTATATCTACCAAAAGTTTGCAGACACCTGGTTATGTGCCATGTTAAGCATTCCACATTTTATCCCAATTTTTTTACTCTTATAATTCCTGCCACTCTTCTGGGAAAATGTTCTAGATTTTGTGGAGATTTGTGCTCATCCAGGCACATATGGGTGTTAATAAAGTCAAGTACTGATGTAGGTACGATGGTGAGGAGGTCTGTGGTGCAGTCAGCGTTCACATTCCTTCCAAAGGTGTTCAATAGATTTGGAGCTCTAAAGTAGTAGATCTTCACACTGCCATCACATGCAAAACATATCTTCATGGAGTTGTTGTCATGCAGGAACAGGTTTGGGTCTCCTAGATGAACTAAAGGGAAAGTTTCATGCTCCTGCATCCAAAGGTTTGGTCACAACCGTGTGCCTTCAGCTTTGGGAAAGAACCACGTTTGGCTGGGAATGTCAGGTGTCTTTATATTTACTGTGAGGAACTGATTCCCAACTATTTCCCAATATAAAATATTCAGATTTTGATTCTGTTACAGAAAACACCTTCTGACCAATCAGACTTGAGAATTCGCCCTCACTCTGGGAAAATAGATTACGGGAAATTGTATGTAAAGCATTAATAAATGACGCTTCACCTCTGTTTCACCGAGCCGTAAGAGTCTAGCAGCTGAGTGCTGGCCAGCTCCAGGTTCCAGTCACACATCTCCAGGATCTTGTGACACTCCAGCCTGGACTTCAGACCCAGACAGAAAAGCGTCTCTACCTGTGGAAAGAAATTGAGACACAAGATGAACAATCTCACAGCGTGAACTACTGATTTTTACCGTTATGGAAACCGGAGGGAAGGAGACAGAATTTTCTCGCCTCACTAGCTATTATTACATTTCAAATACCGTAAATGATGAAGAAAAAAAAAAACACCTTCAGATAGTGCACGGCTTTCTGGACGTTCCAGCTGTGGTTCTGCAGCGCCGTGTGGCACTCCTCGATCGTGACGCCGTGTACCGCCTCCTGCACCTGAAGCCAATAAAATCAGCAATAGACAAATCTAAAAAACTTCTGCCTATTTTTTTAATAGTTTTCCAAATAGTTTAATAATGTTTAATAAATCATTCAGGCTCTTCTTGGAATGATTCTCTTTTCGCTTACCAGTTTCACTCTGTCAGGATTAGCTGCTCCTTCCGCCCTGCTGCCGGCCCCTTCAGCGCTCACTTTGGTCAGGCTCAGGGAGTTCCTAATGCCTGCTCGGGCTAAAAGGCTGCTGTTATTATTGCAGGAGAAGTTCGATTTTATGTCCCCCTGCTGTTGCACCATTGGTCGGACTGTAGCCGTGTTGACTGGCCTCCTCCCATCTTCTTCAGCCTCCCTGAAGAACTTGTCGTACCGGTCGAGGTACGTCGGCCTCTCGGGCAGCAGGTAGTAGTGCGTGTTGCTCACTTTCTTGCCGTCTCGGACGATGGGCAAAATGCAGGGTCCTTTGGCAGCTTCCTTGTCCTTGCCCTGGGCCTGGATGACTTTGGGTGCGGCGTATTTGGGGTCCGAGGCAAAGCTCTGTGTGGTGGGCATCAGTTTGCCCGGTGAGGTGGAGAGGTAGTGTGTGGTACGGTTCATGGGGCTGGGAGTCCGAGAGCAAGGCTGAGACAGTGGATCTCTTGGCGGGATCTGTGGCGGACACTCCTTCTCGATCTCGCCGCACAAGGCCGGAGATAGATCACGTGACCAGCGGGTACAGTCGCTTCCCGTGCTCTTTGGGGGTCGTGGTGGGATCGGGACTCGAGGTGGGACCTGTGGCTTGTCGTCGCAGGTAGACAGAAAGATCTGGCGGTAAGGATCAGGACTTACGGAGCCTACAGGGACGTTCAGGCGCCTCATGCACTCCTGCTGGAGCTCCTGGAAGATCTCGGCCGACTGCGAGAAGGTGCGAGACCGGCTCTGCCTACTGGGCAGGAAGAGATCATCCTCTACTCGGAGCTTATCCTCGTACGCAGGGGTGCAGGGGGAGCACGGGGAGCCGGGGTCATCAGGAACTCTTATGTCCGTGCTGTTAATCGAGCTCACCTCAATGTCGTCTTCATCCTGCGCCACATCATCGTACGCTGGAGGAGGAGGAAGGGGTCTTAAATCCCAGTCCACCACCGGGGTGGGGTGGAGCGGACGAGGCAGAGACCGGGACGGACTCTGTGGTGGGGTACAGTCTAAGATATTCTCCGCCTCCAGGGCCAGCCTTGCGAGACTGGGCACCTGGGATTCTAAAACAGGAGACGGGGTAGATGAGAACATTTCCTCTCCAAAGTCTATAAGAGAGACCTCAGTGGGAGTTCCACCTCCTGGAGTTCGGGGGCCGTAAATAGACCGATCACTTATTTTAGTGGCTGAAACCCAAGCGGACGGCTTCAGTTTCAAACACTTTGTGTTGGGTTTTTTTAACGAGAGGCGTCTCAGGCTGGAGGACGTCAGATCTTCATCGTCCATAACCGAGTCGTAGTTTGGCTCTAAGTTCAAACATGTATATAAGTTAATGGAAGGACTTAGTAATAAATCTTGTAGTACAAGACCCTCATAAACACTTTATACAAGCATATGAAGTCCACTCTCTAGCAGAATTGAGATCAGCACCAAAGGGCATGAGTATGCGAATAAGTCTTAAATCTTGATACCATCCTGCTGCACAAATCCTGCTAAATAAATCCTAAGGAAGAAGGGACCGTGAGCTCAGAGAACAAGATGAACACCTGAGGGAACTTCATAACGATTTCTGTGGATTTTTTTTATTCATGTCAGCTCTCAAAGGATTTTAGATAGAGACAGAGAGCAGACGTTTGGAAAAGAAAAACAATGGAAGCAAAGCTGAAAAAGACAAAAGGCTTGAGGCTATTCAGGTGAGAACCAGTCTAATACATTTTGATCAACATGCCAAAAACAACATGATATTGTAGTAAAAAGCTGACAATTGTACACAATTATTTAAAATTGTACCAAAGCATCCGCAATTTGTTAACGAGTGATGAAAAATAGCTTTGTGTGTGCACAAGTGACTACAACGATGTGGAAGCTGAAAAATAGTTTTGAAGCTTTCATTTATGATCCGAAAAATAAAAAAAGACGCTCCGAAGCAACTGAGGAAAACTATTAAGCAGGGAATAAAAAAAACTTACTTTTGACTCGACCAGGAAGCTGCGTGGGCCTGGGAGCGTTTAGATCCAGCCCAAGGACATCTGGAGGGTCCATGGGATTCCCCAGATACAGACTGTGGACAGAAGATGAGAGTTTGGGTGGAAAGCAATGCAGAGTGTGAGCAAAAATACCTGCGACAGTGTGCTGCCCTCTAGTGGAATGTGTAATAAGTGTAATTTCATCACAGTATCTGTGACTTTAATTAATTAATTTGAACTCCAAAAATTATATTTTCATATTAATCACCAGTATCATCACAACAAAGATCTCAATTATGTCTGCTTTTTTTTCCAGTGAGGAATCTACTCTAAAAGAAATAAAATCCTGTGAATTGAACAATCCTGAACGATAAATCCTCTTACTCGTCTATCCGATCCGGAAAGCCCCAGCAGCGGTGAGGGTTGGTGTCTCCATGACCCGTGTGGATGAAGCTGTTCTTTAGCGGCCGGCTGATATCGTGAGCTGACAATCCAGCTACTGAGGTAACGACGTTCCTGGGAAACTGTCCCACCTTCAACGTGCGCTTGTTCTGCCCTCGCCACCAGTAATTCTCCGCCCTGGGCAGTAAAACAGCACACACACGACTACTTATAGCAACATGATGTTGATATCAACTTCATAAGAATTTTTTTTTTCGCCTTGAGTATCGTAGTGAGTCTTTTCATGTGTCAGTATAAAATGTTTGCCTTTGTCATTATTTTCCTCCCAGACCTGCCCTCGATGATGGTGATGACATCGTTGATCTGGATGTGCAGCTTGTCGGGCTCGTCGAAGTCCTGCAGGGCCCTCATGTCGGTCGGCATGGTCTCCACCAGGAACTCGCGGAGAGCCATAAAAGTGGGCCTGTCATCGGGTTTCAGCGCCCAGCACTGCAGCATGACGTTATAGATGTCCTGGGGGCAGTCCTCAGGCTTGGGCAAACGCTCACCCTCCTTGTCGATCTTGTGAAGGATCTATAAACACACAGGCAGGAATAGTTACCTTCAGCAAACTTCATCACCCTCATCCAGAGCCACCTACGATTAATCTTATTTGAACTACTGACTCAAGAGACCAGGAGCAGCTACAGGGTGATGGGATTTGAACTAATAAACTTTCAATCAGACCCTAGACCCTTTCTGAATGCTGATTGGAAAAAACGTAGTCTAAAGTCACGTACCTGACTGCCATTGAGACCGAGCCACGGCTCCTGGCCGTAGGTACACATCTCCCACAGGGTCACCCCGAACATCCATGTGTCCGTGGCATGAGAAAAAGTACGTGTCTTCAGGCTCTCTGGGGCACACCTTACACACACACACACACACACACACACACACAAACGTGCTTTAGCTTACAACGCTATCCATGTTTTCAATTAATTTCTAGCTCATGACTCATTTACACACATGGAGGAAGCTAGAGGTGGACCGATTAATCGGTTTCGCAAATTATTAAATTTTGTGTTGATAGTTGATTGCTTGAACTATGAGCTATCTGCAAAAATTTATGCCGATAGTTTTTCCGGGCTGCTGTCATTACGAGAGTGGCCTCTAGAGGAATGCGCTATATTCTATATAATATTTATTAATTATATAGTTATATTTATAAATTAACCTATTCATACTTATTCAACTGAACAAATATTTATGATCTAGTACTGTTTTGTTTACATTTTTGTAAAAAGGTTCAGTACTATTTTACAGTGTTTTTTTATCCAGTTGATTAATCGGTTATCAGCAAGTACGATTAAAATCCATCAATCGACCTTAAGAGGAAGTAAAGAGAAGGCCATTTTCCAGCGTTTCTCTTCCACACTCACCAGGCGAAAGGCACCTTGCGGTGCTCCTGCATGACGTAATGGTCGTCGTTGTTGGGCAGCGCCCTCATCAGGCCAAAGTCTCCGATCTTGACAAGCTCATTTGAGGCCAGCAGGATGTTGCGGGCGGCGAGGTCGCGGTGGATAAAGCGCCTGGTCTCAAGGTAGGACATACCGTTGGCGATCTGGATGGCGTACTGGCATAGTGTGGAGATGAGGAAGTGGCCCTGTGTTTTTCGCAAGCGGTCCAACAAAGAGCCGAGAGGAGCTAGCTCGGTCACCTAGAGAAGAAAATAACGAGATTATTAAAAAGAAAAAAAAAAAAAAAGATATTGTAGTCTATAACCTCTTACTTTCTCTTTCTGTTTAAATCTAGAGGTCGACTGATTTAAAATCCATTCTGATTTCCCATCTGCGCTACAGAGTACAAGAGCGGCCTCTAGAGGCAAATCACTGACACCACATGCTGTTTATTTTATGTGTCTTTTTTCATTTAGGATATAACTGTTTTTAATTTATTCGGAGTGTAACTTTTTGTTTTAGTTCAATGCATGTGTTGAATTTTTTAAATATTTATTAATAGAATTCATATATTTATTTCATTTAGCACATTTTCATGATCCGGTACGTTTTTTCTTTTTAACTTTTGCAATAAAGTTCAGCACGATTTTACATGGAGTCTTATGTTTGGTTTTTAGTAGCCGTTTTCAAAACATACAGCAGATGTAGAGAGAAACAATATCTAAGATAATAGTTTATTAGACTGAACAATCAGAGCTGCTTTCAGTGAACCAGTCACCATAATATACACTGTTATTACTGTTATTTATGCAATAACAATTTAAACTGTGCAATTAGTTTGAAAGTGTAACTACTGTATTGTTTGTTTCTTTTTCTTTTGTATTTATACATTGTAAAGTATATATTAGTATAATAGCACTACTTAATATATTAGCAAATTTCCTATTTCTTTGCTGCTGTAATTTTCCCCACTGTGGGATTAATGACGTTAATAATAATGTAGGAAATCTAGCAAAGGTACACAAAAATATAAGCTAGTCATGAACATAAAGAGCAGAAATATACACAGTATTTATTTTTTCTTTCTCAAATGGGGGTACATACTTTTGAAAATGGAAAAGCACACACACACACACACAATTCGCTTTACCATTTTCATGGGGTGTGTGAGGACGACTCCATAGAGACGGATGAGGTTCTGGTGGTCGAGCGAATGCATGGCGTTGACTTCGCGGATGAAGTCGTCCAGAGCATCCGGCTGGTTCAGAACGTCTGTCTTCAAACACTTTACTGCCACATTCAACTGGAGAAAAGAAGGACCAAGGAAATGGGTGATAAATAAAACAAGACGAAAGGAAAATGATATTTATACAAAAATGCACTATAATAAACGTATATTATAATTACTAAGGATTTGATTTTATTAGAGCGTATACTACCTAAATTAAACATTTCATTATAATTACTGTTAATATATATAAATACTCCTTTCGATTGTTAACACCCACAACCTTGCTCACACCCTCTCCCTTTCATCTCACCACTTTCCCCGGCGGTGTGACCCACTCTCCACGCTTCACCACGCCGAACGAGCCGTCTCCGAGCTTCTCGCACAACACCAGCTCCTTCTCACTGATCAAGCAGGTGAGCGCCTGCTGCTGGCCGTCTGCAGGAGGAGGAGTGCTCGAAAGCTTGCGAAAAGTGCTGGTGGCCTGCGGCTGGAAATCTCCATCTGGCTTCTTTCCACTGAAGACCTGAGAGACAGAGGAGAGAACTTGAAAGATGACCTTTTTCTTTTCTAACTCTTGCGCTTATGGGTTTTGGGACATACTTTAAGTGAAGATCACAATCATTTACATTTACGACATTGGACACTATTGTGCAGAGTGACTAACAATTAGCATATTCATACAACTGAGCAGTTGAGGGTTAGGGGCTTTGCTCAAGGGCAGTTTAGTGGTGGTGGGATTTGAAATCACGACCTTCTGATCAGAAGTCCAACATCTTAACCACGGCAAACAGTTTGTTAAACATGAGTAGAGATCGCTCGATTAATCAAAAACAATTAATTGGAAACGATAGTTGATTTCTGGAACTATCAGCAAAAATCCATACCAATAGTTTTTCCGGGTTGCACTACACAGTACCAGAGCCTCTGGAGTGTGTTTTTTTTATTTTTTATCCAGTATCATTTTCAGTATGCAGTATCATTTTAATATCATCGGTTATATGCAAGTACAATCCAATCTAACTATCAGTATGGGTCAAATCACTGTGGGCGCCACTGACTAACACGAGCAGTAGTAATCGTGGAAAGAACCAATAAGCGCTCTCTTTTTAACCCGCTATCGGCTCTTCAGGCACTTTGTACGAGGAGCCTGTGGGTCGGATCAGGAAAGGGAGGCTATCGAAGCTGTGGTGTGGGCAGAAAAAACGCAGACAGCTGAGGGGGCGGAGGGGCAACAAGAACAGATAGACAAAGAACAAACAAAAATGTATTATATAATACAACCAGAGAGAGAGCAGTTGAAGCCCATAAAAAAATAAATAGAATTAAATAAATTAATGCCATAAAATTTTATTGATTATCAATTAAATAGGCTCAAATTAAATTATTTAAATAAATGGAAAAATGTAATTACAGTAGTGTATATATATATATCATAAGCCCATAAAAAAATAAAAAAAATAAATAGAATTAAATAAATTAATGCCATAAAATTTTATTGATTATCAATTAAATAGGCTCAAATTAAATTATTTAAATAAATGGAAAAATGTAATTACAGTAGTGTATATATATATATCATACAATATAGGGGGAATAATGTACAGTTTAGTGCGTGTTTTTCTCCATTTAATATTTCATTTTCTAAAGATATGTGCTACTCAACTTTTCTACTTATTTCAGCATACTTTAACAAATGTCTTCATTTAAGAAACACAAAATAAATATTTATTTATTAAATTAATTTAATTATTCAAAAATGAACTAATTCCTTCACCCTTCATTCATTCACTCCCTGGATATGCAGAATTGTCAGGAACTCCTTCTTTCTTTTTCAGAGAAATTCTTGGAGCTGTACATAAAACAAAAGAATTCACGAAGAAAATCGTGTTTCCGGTACGGATCGAGTAGTGACGCACAGTGACACAAGACAGAGACTAAAAAAAACGCTGGCAGTCCGACACGTTATAAGTTCGATAGGGAACTCCGATTGTAAATATGTTCTGCACATAAAACAAGGATTGCACACATGCACCTTTAATTGATTTGTGAAGTGAATGCAAATGTTTTCAAACATTTTCCTAAAAATCTTGCATTAGATCATTTCAAATCGGTCTCAGAATCATTGTGGGCTTCATGTGTACAAAATGCAACCGTAACCCTTTTCTTGAGTTCAGGTTTAAATCACCGCCATTACCATGAAGCTCTTTACCATGAAAAGTCAGGGACTGTAAGAGCCGAGGCCTCGAGCGGTCAGAAATAGAAGGTCAGAGGAGAACAGAATCCTGAGGGAATGCAATAGATGTGCAAACGATTAAAAATATATATAGGAACCTAAAACCAGACCAGACCCTACAAACATAAACACCAATTCACTTAATGCATTCAAGTGGGTGTCAATCTACAATAATTACTTCCTTACGATATTTGCACACTTATATGATGAAAAAGAAACTTATAAATAAAACAGATCGTATGTATGAGAAAAGGAGATTCACTAAAGGGACATTTTCATGTCCTCTTCTGGCAAAAACAAGTTACATGACCCCTTGACAAAAAAAAAAAAAATGTAACAATTATTAATTTTATTTGGATAGAACTTTAAAATGACTACACCTTTAAATAAAACACACACACACACACACACAAACACGTGATTGAGGAGGTAGATTACTCGGGCCGGTGCTCGGTGCCAAAACCCGAAACAACACGTGTAATTTTAGAAGGCTATCATCCTCTCCAGCCACTTCCTGTAGACGTCGGCCAACACGGCACTCAAGAGCCTTTCCGCTGTCTATAGCTTACAGAGTGTAGGAGTGTGTGTGTATGTGTGTATGTGTATGTGTGTGTATGAGTTGCATCACCCCTGAATAAGTGTGTAGGAGGATAAAGTTTTTTCCCCCTCCTGTGTGAAATTTGAAGTCGAATAGGAGTGTGTGTGTGTGTGTGTGTGTGTGTGTGTGTGTGAGAGAGTGTGTGCGTACACACCGCAGTGTCTGCAGTCTCATGTGTCTGAGTGTTCCTGTTTATATGGAGGTGTGTTTTTTTTTCCTGATGGGTCAAAGTGTCCTGTCATCCCACACACAGAGGAATGCTTACACTCAAAACATTCAGTAAACATATCACACACACCCATACACACACAAACAACGACTCACACACACACACACACACACACACACACACGCACGGTTAAGGTTCAAGGTGCTTGGACTACTCTCTCTATCCATAACCCTAAAAAGTGACACAGATCTTATGAGCTAAATCTACTGAGTATGCACACACACACACACACACACACACACACACACACACACACACACAAAAAGAGCTAAAATAACCCTGCAGTGCAACAAAATGCACAAATTGCACCTTACAATACACACACACACACACACACACACACACACCCTAAACTGAGCCATTGAATGAGCAGTGCTAAAAACGGATCAGTGTCCTGAAATTGCAGGTCAGTGTTGGAGAACTGGGTCAGTAATATTTTCCAGGCAGAAACTTACCAACCCATTAAACATCTGTATTCAGGTGATGCACATCTGAAATCATCTGATACACATCTGTATTCATCTAATGCAAATCTGTATTCTGATGCACATCTGTATTCCGATGCACATCTGTATTCTGATAGACAATCATCCATCTAATGCACATCTCCATCTGTCTGATGCGCATCTGTTTTCATCTGATACACATCTGTATCCACCGGATGCACTTGTGTATTTATCTGATGCACACCAATATTCATCTGATACACACCCGTATTTATCGGATGCAAATCTGTATACATGTGTATGCATCTGGTACACATCTGTATTTGTCTGATGCACATCTGTTTACATCTGTATTCATCTGATGCACATCTGTATACACGTGCTTTAAGCGTACACACACATACAACACACATCTGTACTAAGCTGACACACACTTCTACACTCACTCTAAATTTGCTCTTTTATTCAGGGCTGTTATTTACAGCTGCACCACTGATGTTTCATTAAAAACACCCCCCGGCCAATCAGAAGCCAGAATCTGACTGTGGCGAAATTCTGCTCCAATCGAACAACGTTTTAGTTTCATGGGTTTTTCGTGACAGGAAATTTCACACAACTCTGGAATGTTCCGAGTCTGATCAGAATCACAGGACCGATAACTTCATTTCCTGCGCAGGCTGTAACTGTGTGCACACGCTCACACACGTACGCACACACACACACACACACACACACACACACACACACACACACACACACACACACACACATATACATACGCACACACGCACGCACACGCACGCACACACACAGATATTATTCTAAGCATTTGCTCGTGTCTGAGATTAGATCTCTTCCTGCCTACTTCGGACATTAACCTGGTTACAGAGTGCTTCCTGTGATCGACACACTCACGAAGCTCCATGTGGTTTTGAGACGTGGAGGTGCTGATGGTGATGAAGCTTCCACGTCTCAAAACCACATGGAGCTTCGTGAGTGTGTCGATCACAGGAAGCACTCTGTAACCAGGTTAATGTCCGAAGTAGGCAGGAAGAGATCTAATTTTAGACACGAGCAAATGCCGTTTAAACGCACTCGGTATTAGTGTTATTATTATTATTATTATTATTAAATGCAGGACTCAGAGTGAGAGTATAAGAGCGGTGAGATTTATTTATACACAGCTTAGGGTTTAAGTGAAAATTTTATTTTGTGTGTGTGTGTGTGTGTGTGTGTGTGAGTACACACGTGTGGTAGTATCTTTTAGCCTACCTTACTCATCCAAGACTTGCGCTTGCACATGGTTTTTCTCCTCTTCACCGCCTCCCACAGCCGTCTCTGTCCTGAGAGAAACGGCAAGAAAGAACGAAAGAAAGAACGAAAGAGGAATAAATAATAGTGCAGTAAATAAGACGTGTGTGTGTGTGTGTGTGTGTGTGTGTGTGTGTGTGTGTGTGTGTGTGTTTGTGTGTGTGTGTTGATTAGTGAAGGTAAATAAGGGAAAAGGTGAGAAGACTGGATAAAGGAATAAAAAGATAAACTGATGTATGAGACCCTACCAGGCCGGCCCATGCCGATCTTCTCGAGGTCTTCGTTCTTGACGTAGTCGAAGTGGGAGAGACGCGTGACATTGAGGTCGTCACGGATACGCAGGAAATACTGCTGCAGCTGCACCTCCATCAGCAGCTCCAACAGCCACTCAGTGCCTTCCTCACTCTGCATACTGCTGCTGCTGCTGCTGGCCAGCTTCTGTACACACACACACACACACACACACACACACACACACACACACACACATCTGCTTTACTGTAACCCTCAAACACACAATAAAAACTAGAAAAACAAGAAAGCAAAGAAAGAAAGAATACGTTTCTCTCTCTGGTGAAGGAAATCTGTTGGTTCTACATTACAGTAAACAGCCACATTGTTGAACCTGCACTGATGATGTCCTGAGGAACATTTCAGCAGCACCTTCACTCTATCAATGAATCAAACCCAAACCACTGCATGCCTTTCCTTTCAACTCGAGCACATCTGTATCTCTGTTTCCTCCCGAACCAGATGAAATGCTTCTCATCTATTTTCAGAGTCACTTCAAGAATTTTCCGAGACGTCCACGCCGAGACTTTGACGCATCGCTGCTGGAAAGAGTCGCGATAAAATGCGAGGGTTTTTGTTTGATGTTCCTTTCTTGGGAATTCTCGTATCCGACATCAGCTGCTTTTCATTACTACGTTCCCTCCTCTTTCCTTTCCTTCATTCCCTCCTCTTTTCTTTCCCTCGTTTCCAGTCGCTGTCTGCCGCTTTCTTAACAAGGTTAGCAGAGGAATTTCAAAAGAGAACACGAGGACGTCAAAGCCGCTCTGACGTCACAAATTGTCTCCTAATGTGTGGTTTACTGTACGATGTACAGGTTTTGACAGGGTCAGTAATTTAGAATGTCCTTCTCACAGCTTGCTGCTAAGACCCACGTCTGGTGGGTTTATTACAGTTCATCATTTAGCAAAACAGAGTGATCTACAGTGCTGTAATGTAGAGGTCGACTGATGAATCGAGTTTCCCAATTAAACACCACCAATAGTTGATTGCTGGAACTGTCGGCTATCAACAAAAATCCCTACTGATAGTTTTTCCGGCTTGTGTCCATCGCAGGAGCGACTGTGAAGGTCCGCTGTTATTACGAGAGCGGCCTCTAGAGGCGAATCACTGAATCACATGCTATTTGTTATTAACACGCAATGATAATTATATTCATACATATTTATTTCATTTATCACATTTTCTTGGCTCGACACTTTTGTTTTTTTTTTTGTAATAAAAGTTTAGTGCTGTTTTTTGTTATGGAGTGTTATGTTTGATTTTACCTAGTAAACATTTTAAAAACTATCGGTTGATTAATCGGCTATTGGCAAATACGATCCAACCCAATCCGATCTAATTGGTATCGGTAACAGTCACACAGATTAACAAAGTCTGTAAAAGGCTTTAAAAGGAAACCCTGAACATCCAGCAGATGTCAGATTTTTTTTTTGTAGCAAATCCTAAGATTTTTTTCCGATTCAGAAAAAACGTAGCAGTCCTCAATTTAGAAACCTGGGAAGTTTGAAATGGACCTCTGAGCGCAGCCTCGGCTCGGACATGCCGCGGAGATGGAGGAAGCGGCCCCAGCGTGTTAAACAGAAGCATGATTGTTGCAGCTAGGTTACACAACACGATAATAGGCGAATTTGTAGAGTGCGGAGAAAGTCGGCGCTCCAGGAAGCTGGCAGCTGCTCGAAGAACAAAAATGAAGGGGAGTGGATGTGTGCAGGTTTGCTGGAAGTCGGGCAGCAGAATCACGTCTTTGTGCAACACAAGCTTCCTGTATTGACACATAAAAAGCCAGAGGTCATGAGGATCGCGGCCTCGTCCCTTCCAGTTCGCCCATTAAGATCTGGAGCGGCACTTCCTTCAGCCAGTCAATCACGCCATTGACGCGGGAAAAGAGTTGAACCACAATGAAGTCACGCAAAATCAAAAATACAATAAATATCTCCTCTCTTAACGTGCGTAAATTGGGCCAATATCCTATTAAAAAAATTGCTCATCATCGTTTACTGTCTGTTTGTCGGATTACGAATTTTAAAAAAAAAAAGCAGAAATTACAAAAATAAAATATTTGGATATTTATAAGTCGAAATATTTTGCGAATTAAGTAAAAATTATAAGAATAAAGTCAAAATATGTTGAAAATACGAGATTAAAGTGGTAATATTTTAAGAAAAATCACAAGATTGTGAGAAGTCTTTTTTGCTGTTTTGAATAAAATGGTTATGGGGGTTTTAAATCCTATTTTAGGTTGGGATTTAGCAATAAGCACATTTTATGCAGCGGTTCTGTAAAAAACGTAATTAATTTTAAAGAAAAAAAAATCTGACAGACATTGAGGAAATCGCCTCTTTTTTTTTTTCTGTCCAAGCATATTGATGGTTACATCTGTGTGCTTCCCTAAGAGAAGATGTTGCACAAGAGACTATGAGGATGATGATCAAAGAAATTTACTTTTTTTTTTTCACAAAACATTATTTTCATAATCTTAGATTTTTTTTATTTGAGTTTATCAAAGGCCAAAGACCTCAAACACTCTCAGTGACCATCAGGTACTTGGGCTTAAGTGTGGCATTTGGTTTAGTTTTTTTCTAAAATGTGGAGGATATGATTGATTGAGCAAAATTATTTCTCACGTGCCCCAAATTAAGTTCATCCACAACAAGCTACTGAAGCTTTATGGCTAAATTTCTTTCCTTGTGCGCTTGATATGATAATCAAATGATCATCTTGTGCTTGTTATTATTCTGAACAGCAGCTACGCTAATTTCTGTCCACTGCTTCTCTTCTTCAACCCATCCCGAGACATGTTGCGGTTGTGCCAGCTCCAGTTGTGTGCCACCTCATGAAGATTTCGGATCTTCAAAAAAAAGATTTCGAACCCGTGACGATCCTCAGGCATCTTATAACCAGCTCCAGTTGGATTCCACTTCATGACTTCAATCAACTTTGAGAATAAACAACTTCTTAATTAATACATTCAAAATATGATGTTGCTCCATCGTTGAACATATAAAGGCTCTGGCATGGAGAAGTTGGTCTTAAATTCATAAAGATATCAGATGTTGAGCTGATTTATCAGTTGCAGATTAAGTTAGTAGTTGTTGAGGATTAAGGGGTTTGCTCATGGGCCCAGCAGTAGCAGCTTGGTGGTGCTGAGATTTGAACCTATGACCTTCTGATCCAGAGTCCAATGCCTTAACCACTGAGCTACAATCCTCCTCATCCATCTTGTTTCTCCCTTGAACTTTCCACACAGTAACTGGAAAGAAGGCCGAGGTCAGTGCCCTTTTATCCTTCCCTGCTTCCTGTCTTCCTGACTAGCAGGCAGACAGATGGCCAGAGAGTAAAGTTCAATAATGGACACCATCATTCTCTTTTTGATCATTGCACCCACACTTGCACAGGATGTACGACTCGACAAAAAATGTAGGAAGCAAGGAATTTGTGAGGAGGACATAAGAGAGGAAGCTTGGATAACTCCTAGAGTGCCTCTTTGAAAAGACAAGAGATGTGAGAAGAGAAAAACAGTGAACTCTCGGTGGGACTGTGAGGAGAGGGAAGTGGGCAGTGGTGTCTGGGTGTCACTTGTCGCAGAAAAGTGGGGAATGCATGCGGGGAATGTACGAAGAGCAGAGGCAGAGGACTGATCGAGTGAAGGAGAGGGAGGGGAAAATAAACAGCATGAGGAGTTTAATGTTCTCACCAGGACATATTTTCAGGCTGAAATCACCAGCGTCACTCCCTGGGGTCTTACTTAAGCAGTCACCATGTGCAACATGTGCTAGTTAACGTATAAAGCTCGCACAGCCGAGGCCTGAAGAATAATATCAAGTATAGAAGGAAGGTGAAAAGTCACAATGAACGTTTCCTAATAATGAATTGTGATGTAATGGATGCAGATCTCCACTGGAAAAAAAACCTGTTCCTAGGCTATGTGTAACAGGGCCATTCGGGCTGAACCACAGTGCAGTGATGTATAAGATTAAAGCTCAGAAGTTGCACTCTGTAGGTCAGCGATTCCCAACCTATGTCCTGTAGAGTTGAAATTTCAGAAAAAGACTCTGAAGGATAAGAATACGTTGATTGTCATTATCTCTATAACTGATGCATTCCCAAGGTTATGATACAGTAAAGATACAGATGAAGCAGCTGCTGATGCGGTGCGATTCACCCCTATTGCTATGCAGAAAAAAAAAGAAATGATGCTGCGCATTTCAATATGGTACAGATTTTATTTCTTCGGTTCAGACAAACAGCATATCGTCAATTTACTTTAGGTGCCTTCTGACTTCTAATGCACGGCCCTTTCACAAACACCTTTGTAGTGCAATAAATAAACAGAAAAATGATTAAATAAATCCAGACTGCGGGAAGTTACAGCTCTACCTCTGCCATGTTAACCTGTATTCTATGCGACACGCCTCGGTCTCCGTAACGTTGTAAAACATCATATATGCGTTGGTCATTTTCTAAATAATAAAAGTACAGCGCATCTATTAGTAATTATAAGACGTTATAGTTTATTTTTGTTTTTTGGACAAAAGAATTGAAAATCGAATCAGGAAGTGTTTGCTAATTAGTTCATCCAGATAATGGGTTAATGGGAAAGGAAAAAGAAATGCCTGAATAGGTCCACAGAAAAGCACCTCTTCCTGTATCGCTACATAAACTACATTAAAGACACATGTGAAGGTTATAAAGAGTGAAAAATCCCAAATGCTGCTACGATGTAATATCATCCCTACAGACATACACTGGACATATCGCAAGCATCAGGCAGACGTGGCCAAACGAAAAACACGCGACCAGAGATGTGAAACAAAAACACATGACTACAAATTCTACTTACTTTGTACACATGGAAGTGTGCAAGAAACGGGAAGGTTTTTTTCAGCTTGGCAAAGCGCCGCATCTTAAACGGAGAACGGATCAAACCGGTTCCGGAGAAGCTGACCCGATGCTAAATATGCTGAAGGAGCTCAGCCGAATCAGAGCGTACAAATCTCTCTCGTCGTACATAAAGGTCTAGAAGTGGAGCTGAGGCAAAATAAGATCTCCAGAACTCGTCAACCGGGCAAAAGGAGGTCTTCTCAGCTCCCGCAACCCACACGCTCCATTCCATCGCGGGCTGACCCAGTACGTTCCTCTAACTTCCCAGCTCCAATTAGTGCTGATACGCAAGCAATTACGTGAGTGAGAGAAGAAAAAAACTCCACCGTCAAATGCAGGTTTCCACCCAAAACCAAAGTGGGAATTTTTCCATTGAAGTCGAAGTTTAGGCTCTGGAAGGGTCCGACTACAAGTGAAGGCAGGATCTGAATAATGTTGGACGAGAAGTTTCACTTCAGCGCTGTTCATTAGCTCTGGTCCGGCATCCAGCTAATAATAGTGCCCCGTTTTATTTTTTCACCTCGATGCCCTCGAGTAAAGGAGTGGGTGTGAGGAAGAAACATCTGTGTATCTCGGTCGACTTTTTAAAGCCCTCTCAAAGGCATCAGTACGAATCTGGGTGGAAGTCGGTAGAAGTGTGTGTGTGTGTGTTTGGGGGTGTTGAAGCAGAAAAGGTGGATTCGAGTACTCGCTCTCCGTCTCTGCATATCTCTAAATCGTAGCCAGACGGCTGCCCACTCTCTCGTTCCCTCCCTCTTTTCCCCTCTGTCCCTCCCTCAACCCGTGCCCAGGACAGAGACGCTATGGTATTTGGATGGAAGAGCATTTGATCGTGAGCCAAGAGGTCAGATTTAACTGCAGGATGGAGAGCTCATTTCCTGTAGGCTCAACCCCCCCTTTGCATGTTTGGCTCTTAACAAGCTTCCCTACTTCCATCTCCCCTCCTCTCTCTGACCCGATCCCTTTCTCCCTCGTTCTCGCTCTCGTTTCTTCCTTCCCCCCACGTGACTCCACTCTTTTTCCTTTATTTGGTTCCTACTTTTCTGCTCATTCCTTCCAAAAAATGTCCTCGACCGCATATAAACAAACCTGCCCCCAGCGTTTTCTTTGGACATTTTGTCTCAGTCATCGCACGTACGAAGGAAGGGCCGATCGCCTTTTAGTTACGTCCTCTTTCGCGCCCTCCCCCTTTTTACTGATCTCTCCAGACAAGATGAAATCAGATGTTCTTGAAGTGATAAACAACATGTACACGTTATGGAGTCTCTTTTAATCCCCCCAGACAGTGGTAAAGTGAAGGACAACGGCAGTAAAGCAGGACAATGTGAGTCAGAAACAGTCTGCCTTTAATTACCATCCTGACAAATAAATAAATAAATAAATAAATCTCCAGTCGCCGCAGACTGCAATTAAAAACACAAAAGGAATGTTCTAGGATACAAAGCAAAAAAAAACAAAAAAAAAAACAGGATTGAATTGAAAGCAAAGGAGAGATCATGAAATGATCTTTTCACAGACACTTAACGATATTTTAGCATTAACGCAAACATGAAGACCAGGTTCCAGGAGCTGAATATCTTAAATAACTCACATTGATAAATTACTGCTGCTCCATTTTATTATCCAGTTTAAATTGTCTTTATTAGACCAGGAATTTAGCTCAAGTCATTTCTTCATCAATCATCCTTTTTTTTTTAAGCAATAAGGCAAAAAAACACACAGAATATTGATAAAAATTTGGAGATGTGATCGACATTTCAAAGTAGAAGGTATAAACTTGACAATTCATTGCAAGATTCTATTTATTTAATTTTTGTGATACCGTATAACATTATTCAGTATTCAGGTATCGAGGCCACACCCCCTCAGTCAGGACTAAACGGTAACAAGGCTACACCTTTTTTACCACAACGGAGGCCACACCTCCTCTACTACTACTAAAAGTTATCAAGGCCACACCTCCTTTTTACCACAAATGAGACTACGCCTCCTATGATAGGACTAACAGGTATCGAGGCCACACCTCCTTTACCACATCTAAAACCACACCTCCTCTGTTAAGACTAATAGGTATCGAGGCCACACCTCCTTTACCACAACTATGACCACGCCTTCTCTGTTAGGACTTATACTTTTTGAGGCCACACCTTCTTTGGCAGAACTGACAAGCTGAGGCCACACCTCCTCTACTAGTACTAACAGGTGTCAAGGCCATGCCTCCTCTGTTAGGACTAACAGGTATCAAGGCCACACCTCCTTTACCACAACTGAGACCACGCCTCCTCTGTTAGAACTTATACTTATCGAGGCCACACCTTCTTTACCAGGACACACTTTACTTTCTTATCTGGGACTCCCACCTACAGCCGTGTCACCACCGAGCCTCCTCCAGAGAGGCGACAGTCTCAATCAGCATACTGAGACTGACTGTTGTAGATGCCACACCTTCACCAGTGTAACCATGAGGTACAGAGTTCTTTTCTCTTTCACTGGGATGCACATGCAGAAAATGATAAAATCAACACCAAATAATAAATAGAGAATCGTGTCATATGCAGTGGTGGACGAAGTACACAAACTTTTTTTTTAACTTTATAAAAGTACAAAAGATTTTGCCTTCAAATGTACTGAAGTATCCAAAGTTCTATTATTTATTACGGCTATAATGTTTATCATTTTATCACAAGATTCTTTACTTACCCAACTCAGTTTATGTGTAAAGACTCGAATGTGACTCTCAGCACACTGATCTATTAATAGAATGATATTAATGACTCAAACACTGATTAATTTCTGTTACAATGATCATGAACCCAAAACCTTCTTTTCAAGTTCGAGTCTGGAGTTTCTTCATCATTTATTCCTCTGTAAAAGTTCTGCTTGATGTTGAACTGATGCTGAACTGTATGTAGGTGATCAGTAGATACACCGAGCGACGATCAGAACACTTGTAAAACAGAGTGTGTGCTCGATCCTGATTGGTCGCTTGCTGCGTGTTTGACCAGTTAAACTTTTTTCATCGACAGTAAATTAAAAAGAACAAGTGATTTTGCGAAATGTAGTTGAGTAGAAAGTGAGACATTTGTAAATGAATTGTAGTGAAGTTAAAATGCCCTCAAATGGAAATATTTAAAAATAAGCTACTTAAGTGGTTTTGGAATCACTGGTAAACCAAATCCAGTTGGGAAAACGCAAATAACCTCAGCTTGACCCCCCTACAGAACAAACAGATGTTATTTCACGCTGTTCGATATCGACAAACTTCCCTACATGTCCGTGTATGCTCAGGAAGCAGTCGCCCCCCTGATTTGACAAGTCTTCGTGACTGGCGTCGTGCAGTGAGGAGGTGCAGACTTCACACCGTGCCTCCATATGTAGCACCTTCATCTTCTGCTTAGCATGCTGTGCTCTCTGCCTCTAAAAGCATCTGCTCGTCCAAATCCCATCCATGGTCAGGGCTGTTCACTCGACATCATTCTAACACAAAAAGTCTTGGTGTCGATTTTATAATTCACGTCCCGCAGCGGATTAACTCGGGAAGATGCAGTACCTAAGGCAGCCAAATGAGGGCGGCATACACACAGTCATGGTAATGGACGTTGTATCCTCCAGGAGAACATTGCCCTCATCCTCAGGGCTCACGTCCTCATTGAAACGGTTTGATGAAGAGAAAATTCATGTGATATCATATTCTATAAGTCACCAGATCTCAACCTATTTTTGACACAAATACCTTTTTTCCTTTTAAAATATCGTTTTATGGCGTATTTCTAAACCTGTATAGACAGCTGGTCAGTCACATGATGTCCTGGGGGTCACCAAGCTAGCACCAAACTCACCATTTTCCTAAAGACTAAAGTCACATGGTACTAAAGTCGCATCTCCTGAGTCTCCTGAAATGTTGGGAGGTGGCAAATTAGTGGTTAAAGAATTGGACTTTAGATCTAAAAAATCATGAGTTCAAATATCAAAGATCAAAAAGTCTGCTACGATGGAACTTGAATGGCGCCACCCAGAAGAGGATGGCGTTCGAGTCTGGTTTCTCTCGACTTTTCTTCCTCGCGAAGTCTCAGGAAGATTTTCTTTCGCCGCTGGCTCTTATGAGGGATTAATTTACAATTATGAGAAAACAAACTAATAGGCACTGAACTTGTACGTACTTTTATACAACTTTATAACCTCTTCATCTCTGCAAAGCTGCTTGGATGTGACGAGTTGTCAAAAAAAAAAAAAAAAACTAATTCGATTGAAATTGTCTTATTAATATTAATATTTCTTTAAAAGCAATAATAGATACATCACAAACCTGTTATTATACATAAATACCTGACATTTTACAGCATATCCCGTGTAATCAAGGTCTTTTTATACAGCTTTATCTCTTTCATTTAATCAGACAAAGCCTGATTGTGTGTGTGTGTGTGTGTGTGTGTGTGTGTGCTTTAAAGGGATTGGAGCCTTAAGCCTAGACAGAAGATGAACACACACACCCCTAACCTTCCCTTTTCTAAACACACAGTCCAGTTGATTAAATGATGGGGGACATGACACACAGGACGGAGAGACCAGAAAGAACAACGCCAGAGTCAATACAAAGGCAGGCGATAAAGTGTGGGAGAAAGACAGAGAGAGCGAGAGACGACACCACAATCCCGGATGCGCTAAATACTGCTTACTGTGAGAAAAATGAGAGCACCGCACTCCCAGCCTTTATGCCAGGAATATGCAACACACACACACACACAGACACACACACACACAGCATTCGGGGTTCTCAATTCCGATTGGTCAAGTAGTGAAGTGGCTACAGCAGATCAGGCAGGGATTGTGTATCATACAGAACAGCTTCGGTAAAGAAGCCTTTATTTAGCATTTCTGGAAGGAGTTAAAGCTGTTATGAAGTAAAACATTGCTATGGTCAATATTTTCTGTTGTAAATATATCTGAGGTTCAGGGAAGAGGTGCTCAGACAGGAGCTCAGTGATAGTGAAGAGGTGCTGGATGATTGGGCAACTACTGCAGAAGTGATGAGGGAGGCAGCTAGAAAAGATACTTGGTGTAACATCTGGAAATAGAAAGGAAGACAAAGAGACGTGGTGGTGGAATGAGGAAGTGCAGGAGAGCATAAGGAGAAAGAGGTTGGAGAAACGGAATCGGGATCAGCAGAGTGATGAGGAAAGTAGGCAAAGAGGGATGGCTAGAAAGATACTTGGTGTAACATCTGGAAATAGAAAGGAAGACAAAGAGATGTGGTGGTGGAATGAGGAAGTGCAGGAGAGCATAAGGAGAAAGAGGTTGGAGAAACGGAATCGGGATCAGCAGAGTGATGAGGAAAGTAGGCAAAGAGGGATGTGGTTACAGAAAAGGAAAAGGCATATGAGGAGCTGTAGGAGAAGTTGGACACTGAGGAAGGAGAAAAGGATTTGTAGCGATTGGCCAGGCAGAGGAACCGAGCTGGGAAGGATGTGCTGCAAGTTAAAGCAATATAGGATGGAGGTGGAAATGTGTTGACTAGTGAGGAGAGTGTGTGGAGAAGGTGGAGAAAGGATTTTGAGCAGGTGATGAATGAGGAAAATATGAGAGAGTGAGAAGGTTGGATGGTGTGGAGATGCTGATTCAGGAAGTGGATAGGATTAGTAAGTGAGAGCAGCGATTAAGAGGATGATGAGTGGAAAGTCAGTAGGAACAGATGAGATACCGGTAAAAGCGTAGAGATGTTTAGGAGAGAGGGCAGTGGAGTTTTAGACAAGATTGTTCAACAAGATTTTGGATGTGCAGACCTGCAGTAACTACAGAGGAATTAAGTTGATCAGTCGCACCATAAAGTTATGGGAAAGAGTAGTGAAAGCCAGGCTGAGAGAAGAGGTGACCATCTGTGAGCAACAGTATGGTTTCATGCTGGAACAGGTTTGGGTCTCCTTGTTGATGTGAAAGGGAAAATTTCATCCAAAAGTCGCAGTATGAAATTTTTCCTTTCACATGAACTCGGAGACCCAAACCTGTTCCAGCATGGCAATGCCCCTGTGCACAAAGCCAGCTTCATGAAGATATGCTTTACAGAGATTGACTGATACCGATAGCTAGGTTGGATCGTACTTGCCGATAACTGATTAATCAACATAGTTTTTTCCAGATGGATACTGGATAACAAACTATGTATTAAGAAAGACATGCATTCAATCTGAAAAAACTAACACTCCAAATCAACAATAACATCCAAAAAAAAAAAAAACACTTCAAATAAGCAGCAAGTCATTGAGTCTCCTCTAGAGGCCGCTCTCGGACTGTATTACGCAACCCGGAAAAACTGTGCGGGTTTTTGCTGATAGTTCCAGCAATCAACTAATGGTGCTGAGTTATAGGCAAAACCGATAAATCAGCCGACCTCTAGTAAGAAGTGTGTGGAAGATGAGTGTCCTGCTATAGAGCTGAAACCGTATTAAACACCTTTGGGATGAATGGAAACTTTAACCGCACTCCAGGCCTCCTTACCTCACCTACATCACTACCTAACTGTGGCTGAATGAGCAAAAAGCTCCACAAGTACACTCCAAAATGTACTGGAACATCTTCCCAGAAAATGTATAAATGTGAAATAGGATGTTTGGAAATCGTATTGTATTCAGTTTTCACTTGATTTCATTGTTCTACACGACTCATTTACAATCTGGCTTAATAATCATGGCAGTAATTTGATTCTCTAATCACATGGAATGAATAGACTCTGGTGATTAAAGCCTCAGCGACTCGTCCCTGACCTGATTACTGCATCCAGCTTCTGGTGTTTATTTCCAATTCATTCACTTTGGCTGTGTAAACAGAGATTAGTGACAATGAAAGTTTATTTGTATTTATGTTATACACGCCTGAGAAGTCATCACGCCGCCTTTAGTCAGATTAATAAGCTTTATGATACGAATGCGATTCTTTTTCCTCTCAGACAGACGGAGGATCTCCCGAGCGAGTGCGCACATGTGGAGGCGCCCAAAGACTGCCTTGTTAGCACTTTTCTAAAACTCTATGGGCCAAGACAAAAAGATATCAATCGGGCTCATTTACACAGCTGAGCACATGCAGAACTCGGAGCAAACAGTACCAGCACGCGCACACACACACACACACACACACACACACACACACACACACAAAGAGAGTCAGACTGAATGGAGATCAAATCATTAGCGACGCCCAGACAGAAGTCTGTAGAATACAGCATCATTCACCTTCACCTCCTCAATGCCTTTTACACTGCAATCAACACACTGCGTGTTATATGTATAATGTTATATGTATAAATATATATGTATATATAAATAAATACGATTCTTGCATTGAAAATATATATTATGATTAACGTTTACAGCCAACAATTGTAAAAGTTTTCAGCTACAGGAAAGTCTTCAAGCTTCGCATTTTTCTCGGTAACGTTACAAGGCAAACGTATATAGCTACGATAAAATCAGTAATAACGGACACTACCCTGTTTTATTCTGGATGCTTCCCAACATTAATAGCTGTGGTGAATAAAAAGAGGATTAGAAAAAGTTGTGAGAAGTCCATCTTCTAACTGGTATGGAGCTTAATGACACCAGTCGATCGTTAAGTACTGAAGTGTTCGGGTTCATACTGCAATAGATGTTATTTTATACCGTGTAGGTAGTCAATTAATGTCCTATTGATTTGCCAGGTTTATAAAAAAAATCCAATAAAAATCAATACTGCAGCTGGGCTTCGGATGCGATCGACAGTGCGGGATGTGGAAGCTGAAATACCTCGTCATCGTCGCACTCGCTGCTGCTCAGGCGCCGGTACTCTGCGGTCTCCCCCATGGTGAGGTCAGACAGGAATCCCGCAGCTTTCCCTTCACGCAGACATGCCTCTGGTGTCAGGATTTACTGAATCTGTTCATGTTCGTCCCTCGGAGAGAATGCCTGCTTTATCCCCTGTGTGTGTGTGTAAGTGCTGACGCATGCCTTGGTGCTCCCGTACTGCACCTAAAGCCTGCAGCTGTGTTTTCTTTTCCAGCAGGTCCGCATTGGCTGAATCTGCATGTGAACGTAATCTGCTCTTTTTTTTGTGTGTATGATTTTTCTCGTAAATCCACCAGACCGATTGCTCGGCCAAAGCCTAATCCTAATCCCTGGTTATTGCCGTGTTTACTCTTCACCCATGATGTCCTTTATTCTATTCCTCCTGTTTTATTCTGTTATTTCAGTCAGAGCTGTGCTCGTGGAGAGCCCCCCCCCCCCGACAACATGGCAGTGAGCAAAGGGCACGTCGACCAATCAGAATGGGAGTGAGGGAAAGGAGGGGGATAAAAGCTGTCTGTAATGAGGGGGAATTAATACAGTGAGAAGAAGAGATTGATTGAGTGATGGAGAGAGAAAGAGAGAAATGCAAGGGCCATCTGGGAGATCAACTGGATAGACGGATGAAATGAGTGAGAGAGAGGTGTTTTCCTTCACCTTCACGCTCACGCTCTCTCTCTCTTTCTCTCTCTCTCTCTCTCTCTCTCTCTCTCTCTAATATTGATTTAAGAGAGGTCACAGCCCTGTTTTGAAATTATCCGATCTTCTTTAAAAAAAATTTTTTTTTAATCAAAATGTTGAAAAGAAAATTTATTAATAAGTGAGAGATGATTATGATTTTTTTTTTTAAGAGACACAAAAATAATGTTATAGTGCAAACTGGTCAATTTATTCACCTAAATCACTTTTCCCAGAAAACTGAAGAGGAAGCAGAGACCACGCCTCCTTAGTTATGAATGAGGCGCAAAGACCACGCCTCCTCCACTCAGACTGACAAGCAAAAGCCACACCTCCAGCTCTAATAATGAGGCACAAAGACTACGCCTACTTCAGACACTGATAGGAAGACTGATAGGAAACTGAGAGGCCACACCTCCTTCACTATGATGGAAACAAAGTGTCGTCGTCACCCCCCCAAAAAAATAAATAAATAAATAAAAAATAAACAGAGGACAAATCTTTGTTGAAATCGGCAGGCACAGAGACCAAACCCCCTTTATGGAGATTGACAAAAGCCACGCCTCCTTGGCTGATACCGATAGGCCACACCTCCTTCCCCAATCTCATCTTCCTCACACGTTCAGAGGCGAGCCCTCAAGACGGTCTTTTGGCTAATTTTGAACAACGTACATTCAGACGCGTACAACAAACTTCACGTTCTGCACGTTTATCCGACTCGTGTTACATTTCTTCATGATGGATTTACTACCCATGGAGTTCATGATACAACCGGCTGAATACCGCCGGCGCTTCTACACCCCCCCCTCACCCAGGTGTCACCACAAAGCCCAAGAGCCAGAAGTGCTCTCACTCCGATCTGCCTGATATCAAGCAGTCAACCTTTACATCTCTCTCTCCCATGGCTTTCTCTCGCTCTTTTTTCGGACTTTCATATGCAAATCAAACGCTCTTGTCTTTCAAAACAAATCTGAATTGTTAAAGACTCCTCTATTGCAGAACCGTCATCCATGTGGAAGAGTGTGTGTCTTTAAGAGCTCGTCTCGGCTTCTGTGTATTCCTATGTTTTGAGAATGGTTCAGTCCTGTAAAATCATCCTGAATGGCAAATTTATATGGATAACAAGAAGTGTGGGTAAATTATTAGCATCGGCTCCAGAGACAAGCAAATGTCCAGGTCACAAGTTACTTTACCCATTCAGCAATCAGAAATATAAACGTCTTATTTACTTTCCCAAAATCAATCGTATTCCCACAGACCCTCAGCTTAATTAAGTGAAAAAAACGACTGATTTATTTAGTTGTATCCATCTGCCTCAAATTTGACTGTTGAGATGCTTTTCTGCACACCGTGTTTGTAATAAGTTGTAATACCATTACCTTCCAAGCTTCCTGCACAGGCTTTCTAGATGTTCCTCATTCCTTTCAGCTTTAGAAGCCTGTCGTGTGCAAAGATTGACAGTTTCCGAAATACTAAAACCAATCATTCGTGCTATGATCATGTGACAGGGATTGCATTTTTTCCCTTTAAATTCTCCGTCCATCAAACCCCAGTCCTGCCTTCCTCCTACTCTGTCCTGAAGCAGATGGTTAAAGCATCAGCAGTGACATCATTAAATCTAAGACACCCCCTCATCACCACCTACTGTTAGGAGAGAGTCTCCGGGTACTGGGTTACACACACACACACACACACACACACACACACACACACACAAAATACAACATACTGCCCATTACTACTAATAAAAATTTTTGCTCTTTAGTTCTAAAAAACCTCAAATCACAAGAAAATCTGTCGTTTTAATGGTAAAGATCTCTAAGGTTCAAGTTCTTCAACAAAGTGTGCTCGGGTTTCCATCACCTTTTACACCACAGCATCTGAAATTCCTTCCCACGTAAATCCATAAGCTCAATTCGAGCAGTTTCGTATGAACCCAATGATAAACGCAAAGCATCAGCCGCTTTCCATGAGTGAGTTACGGTCACGCTTAATAATATTATATCATTTAATATAATACAACATAAATGCAATATCCTCTACGTCCCCACACATGAGAGCAGAGCGCAGGTGAGGGAAATGTTTCAACAGCCTGAGGCCTGATCCTCATAAAGAACTATGTGCACTTCATGTCTAACACAGAATACGTTTACCAGCCGTAATATACGACTTCGTAGACGGACGCCAGTCTGAGGCTCAGGAGGCACCGTTGAGCTGAACGTCCTGACTACACTCATATACACACACACACACACACGGTAGGAAGCTCCCAGGATAATCAGCTACTCGAGCTTTAGAGAATGCTGAGAGTGGACGTCTGGCGGCCGGCCCACCCTCAGTCTCCTGTCAGCTAGATTTCTGCAGCTGTAGTCCACACTAGAGGTCGACCTTATTTGCCGATAACCAATTAATCCACTGATAGTTTTTCAAATGTATAGTGGAAAAAGAAACAAAAAAATAAGTAAAATAGTACTGAAAAAAAACTACTTAAAATATTTTATAACTTAAACAATAAATATTGAGGAAAATATTAAACATGTATTAAAACCGAAACAAAAAGTAACAAAAATTAGAGGTCGCTCTCGGACTGTATAATGCAACCCGGAAAAACTATCATTATGGATTTTTGGAGTGACAGCAATTAACTATCGGTGCCTGTCGACCTCTAGTGCACAATATGCCCCACACACACACACACACACACACACACACACACACACACACACACACACACACACACACACACACACAGTATACACTAGGCATGTGCGTTAAAAAGATCCATCATTATGTCTTTACATGTTTTGTGTAAAAGCGGCGTGATTTAGTGGCTAAAATTTTTTGGGACACTTCACATTTCCAGCTATATGCAACAATAATGCTTTTTTCTTACCAGTAATTAATATGTTTATTTAAAACAATAAATATTGTTTTTTATTTTTTGATAATCATATTTCTATTTAAAAAGACAATTAAAAAAAAGTATATATATGTGAAAATGTTAAAATTATTTATTTTCAATTTATTTTTATTTTTTTTCTTTACATCAACATCCAGTAACTGAGGCCTGACACTATTAATTTCCCACCAACACCACATCCTGAGTTGTTTTTTTTTTTTTTTGCTCCGAGATTAATCCAAATTGATTTCACTGGATTATCATCTGTTCTTTTATGATCACTAACAAAAGGAGGAATCTACCAGGGGCACACGACCCTGATCAAACTTCCCAGAAAGCTTTACACATAGCAGGGAGGTGTGAGGGAAGAATCCAGGACTCTGTCTGTCTGTGTGTGTGTGTGTGTGTGTGTGTGTGTGTGTGTGTGTGTGTGTGTGTGTGTGTGTGTGTGTGTGTGCATGCATGAGAAAGAAATGTGAATACACACTAAACTCAGCTCCCGTTGTATCATTCTTGGAAGCCCCAGGCACACATTTCAACTATGCTGGAGAGGTGGAATTGTGTGTGTGTGTGTGTGTGTGTGTGTGTGTGTGTGTACAGGTGCATTAGGAGGGAAGATGAGAAGAGGGGATTATGAAGCTCTCGAGAGGTGCAAAGGGGAGACGAGGTGACCCAGGTGTGAATTACAATCCATCTCTCTCACTCTATTTCTCTCTCAGTCTCTCTCTCTTACACTCTTACTCCATTTCTCTTTCACGCTACCTCTGCATCCCACAATCCCACACTGCATCCCACAACCCCAAAGTCCCATACTGCATCTTATAATCCCACACTTCATTACAAATTAATATGAAATCTAATAAAAGCATGTTCCAAACCACAAGGCAGGGAAGCTCTCATTTCATCTCTCCCTCTCTCTCTCTCTTTCTTTCTCGGTTTATTCCTTTCTACATCTTTTTCGGAAGACCAAGAAGGAGGTTTATGGATGTGGTGAGGGAAGACATGCAGGTAGTGGGTTTGAAAGAGGCAGATGAAGACAGGGGGGGTTGGGAAAAAGGATGATCCGCTGTTGGGACACCAATAATGGGGAAAGCTGTTAGAAAAAGAAGAAGTGTGTGCACTCCATCACACATGCCTGACCTTCACACACACTTTCATCAGCACAGGTGTGGCATGAGGTTCATGTATTTCACACGATCGCCACTAGAGGCAACAGAGTTACAGGAAAAAGAGCTAAGAGCAATTCAAGTCAAAAGTATTGGAACACCACTTTATTTCAGTCACACGTGGTTCTTCCTCAAACGGTTGACACAAAGCTGGAGGCACAACTGCATAGAACGTCTTTGGATGGATATTGGGTGTGTGTGTGTGTGTGTGTGTGTGTGTGTGTGTGTGTGCGTGCACACGTTTGTTAAAAATTCAATTGATCCATGAGACCCAAACCTGTTCCAGCACGACAATACCCCTCTACAGAAGACCAACTCAATGAAGATCTGCTTTTCATGGGTTGGAAGTGTGTGGATAAGATCCTGCTATGTAGCGGTGACCTCAACCCTACTGATGAACTGGGTTTAATGTGAACGCTCACTGCACCCCAGGCCTCCTCACCTCACCTACATCAGCACCTGACGTTACTAACACCCTTTGTGGCTGAATGAATCTCACGCAAAATCTCCAGAAAATCTAGTGGAACTTCTTCTCAAAAGATTGGAGGTTATTATAACAGGAAGTGGACACTAGATGTGGAATGGGATGTTCAGAAAGAACAAATAAATTTTTGGCTCTAATGAAACCTCGGTACTCGTCTGACTTGACTTTAGTTTGTTCAGCCATTGTATAAATGCTGTCGACTGAAAAAAGCAGTGAAGCAGATTTTTGACTGCGTGGGCGGCCATACCACACACACACACACACACACACACACACACACGTGGGTTAATGAGTGTACATGTAGGTGCGTGGGTGTGGACTCGTCAGAACAGAGACGCTCTGTGCGAGCAGTTGCATCACGCTGGTGTGACCTCGTCAACCTGCACCACACTTCCTCTTCAGGGGACAGTGAAATAAAAGCACTTCTGATAAGAAAGTGTGGTGATCAGGAGAGCGAGGGGGTGGGGGGGGTGGGTTGGGGGTTTACTTAAAGGACAAATTCCTTCATGATGTGTTGTACTTTTTTCTTTGCTTCCTCAAGAAGCAAACAAAAACGAACAACAACAAAAAAATTAAATCACATGTACATAAGTATTTACAGTCTTTGCTCAATACTTTGCTGAAACACCTTTGGCACCAGTTACAGCCTGATTTCTTATAAACAATCCTGTCTCAATTCGTTGGACTTCATGTCTTGGTTTGTGCTCTGACATACATCTACTGTGGGACCTTCTATAAACCAGTGTGTGTCTTTCCAAAGGGTCAGCTATGTTATATCGCTGATGTAGCAGAGTGTGTTAAGGGCCCTGCTCAAGAGCCCAAGAGCCCAAGAGTGTTAGCGTCACAATAATGGGGCTTGAACCCCCGACCTTCCGATCAAAAACCCAGAGCATTAACCACTGAAGTACCAACTTGCCCTGATTGGATACGCTCAGGGATTGAAATGGATTGGATACGTTCCGGAAATTGAAAGGGATTGGATACACTCAGGGATTGAAAGATATTGGAAACGCTCTAGGATTATAAGGGATTGGAGATGCTCCAGCAGTGGAAACACATGGAGGGTGGCAGCAGCATTACTGACACAGACCCAGGAGGTGAACTCAGAGAGAGTAAAGTGATCCCAGTGTGAAAAGTGAGGCGATGAGAGAGAGCAAAACACACACACACACACACACACACACACACACACAGACACACAGACACACAGACACACACACACACAGACACATACACACAGACACACACACACACAGACACACACACACAGACACACAAAAGTAAGAAAAAATAATTAAGGGGGAAAAGAGCAAGAAGCAAGAAACAAAAAAAACAAGAGAGGAACCAAGAAAAAAAAGAAAAGAGCAGGAAACAGTGAGACAGACAGAGTGGGACAGAGACAGGAGAAGAAAAGACAGGTGGAGGGACAGGCGGAGAGACAAGAAAAAGGAGGGGAGACAGTTGGAGAGACAGAGGAAGAGAGTCAGGAGCTGAGACAGGAGTAGGGACAGGCAGAGAGACGGAAGAGTCAGGAGAAAAGACAGGTAAAAGGACATGCAGAGAGGCAGGAGGAGAGATGAGAAACAGAAGGGGGGACTGGGGTAGAGACAAGAAACAAGACTGTTCGAGAGAATCAGTAGGAGAGACAGGAGGAAAGAAAAGCCGGAGGGACAGGTGAAAAGACGAGAAACAGGAGGAGAGACAGGGTGAGACGAGAATCAGGAGGGGAAGGGAGACAGTTGGAGAGAGTCAGGAGGAGAGATAGGAGGAGAGACAGGCAAAGGGACAGGTGAAAAAAATGAGAAACAAGAGGGTAGACAGAGGGAGAGACAGGGACATTAGGCTTAGAATGACCGAGCTGCTCTTCCTCCTGTCTCTGCACAGAAGACAGAGCTGTCCGTCTCGTCCCTCCACCCTCACAGCATTTACAGCAGCACTTACTGCTATTTTTGACACACACAAGTAAAAATAGTCGCTCTTCCCCCTCAGTGGCACTGAACTCTGTATAAAGGCTCCCACGGCGTTTAGGACATGACATGAAGCCTCAGCATATCTAGGGTTAGGGTTAGGGTTATGGTGAGGGTTAAGGTGAGGGATAGGGCACTGCACACATGGTCATATGATGTCCACTCAAAGACACAAGGTGTTCAGGAATTTTCCTGTGCAGATGCAAATCAGACACTTTTTCTAACATTGTGATTTTTCAGGGCAGATATTTTTTTTTTCCCCTGAGATGTGTGTTATTCCTGTCACACAGCTGTGTAACACAAAAAAAAGTAATAAACGGAAGCACAGACGGTCATGTGAACATCTTGTGGTTGTCAGACCCCAAGTCTACACTGTGACTCTTCTCTTTGGAGAGAAAAACAATTTATAAAATACAGAACACTTCATTATGTTTAATTACACAACATTCCACATGGATTACACACACACACACACACACACACACACATCATCCTGGTGTGTCTCAACGTTTTCCTGTACTGATAAAAACCTCTGAGGCAGCAATCAGGCCGTTTTTAAACTCTCAGCTCTAATTATAGCCAGAGTCCCAAGTCTACACTGTGACTCTTCTCTTTGGAGAGAAAAACAATTTATAAAATACAGAACACTTCATTATGTTTAATTACACAACATTCCACATGGATTACACACACACACACACACACACACACACACACACACACACACATATCCTCCTGGTGTGTCTCAACGTTTTCCTGTACTGATAAAAACCTCTGAGGCAGCAATCAGGCAGTTTTTAAACTCTCAGCTCTAATTATAGCCAGAGTGCTGAAACAGTAGGATCATTTCCGTCCTCGGCATGTTTTCATGATGCGCACACCTGTTGTATCTCGCTTACACCACTTCCTCTGGTAAACGTGCGCGTGCACGCACACACACACACACACACACACACACACACACACACTTCAGCCTACCTCAGCTTTAATAAAGACCACAGTGCAGGCCACCTTTTGAATCATTTCCACTGAAATCTTGTCTCGTGCGTGTTGTTTCCTGTTGGCTGTATTGTGCGGATACACAACTGCCCCCGTGCACCACGCTCGATTACCCCCCGCGTGCCTGCCCCACCCCAACGCCTACCTGGCAGTCTGACGAGTGAAGTTTTCATCGCGGAGGAAAGAGGAGCCGTGCGAAAGGCTGCGAGGGTGCGGAAGCGCGGATCAAGGCTGCAGACGGTCGTTGAAGAGAGAGAAAGAGAGAGGGAGGTGTGGAGGCTCGAATAACGGCACTCCAGGCAGAACGGGAATGAGATACGCGGCGCTCTTGCTCTGCGTTTCGGCCTTCCGAACAGCATACTGCTAATGATGGATGAGGCGAAGCGAGAGAACTATGTGACACGAGCATTACAGGCATATCTGAACACAGGAGCATGTTCACACACACACACACACACCCCCACACACACTTTTACATCTATGGGTATCCTGAACTAAAATTGTTCCACACTGGGATTCATTTATGCTACAACAACACAATAGAGGTTACAGACACACACACACACACACACACACGATTGTAACACAAACAGTGTGTTCTTACCAGCTGTGTAGCTCCTGATCACGCCACTCACTGGGCACAGTGTGTGTGAACGTGCGAGCTGGTTCACGCGAGCCCGGGTTCAACGTGAGTCCAGACCATGGTTCAAAACTCATGGAGAAGAGTTTGGATCTGTGAGAGCTGCCATCACAGCAACAGCCTATTAACACACACACACACACACACACGATTAAGTGTAAATGTCACATTTCTAGAGGTCACTCAAGATCTTCCACTGTAACCGATGTAAAGCAAGTTTTCATGGAGATGGTTTTGTGTTTAGAGGCATTGCCATGCTGGAACAGGTTTGGGCTTTTTGTTTTGCAGATTTGGTTATTTTTTTGCTTATTTTGTAGTTTGTGTTCTGTAAATCTGCCTTTTAAGGAGTGCAAATCTCCGGATGCAAACAAAAAAAAAGTTGGATCAGAAATTTACTTTGAAGGCCGACGAACGAGACTCGGAATTGTGTAATACAAGTGTGTGAAGATCTACTCGTGAATTTATGATTAAGTCTTTTCAACTCGAGGACTGTAAACGTCAGTATTGCTGTTAGGACGTGATGTCATATGGTGTCATTCAAACAGAAGTGTGTGTGTGTGTGTGTGTGTGTGCATGGGGGTGTTCTGGTTCGAATGTGTTCCTGCTGAATAATCTCAATCTCTCAACCGCTGTGTTGAACCTGTACGCTAAGACGAGCGTAATCCGGCCGCTTCAGTAAATACACCATTGTTCCTCTGCAGAAGACGGAGGAGGTTTTATAAATTACAGGAAAACTGCGAGTTAAAGAAACACTGGTCAGCTTTATACTTCCAGAGAAATGGAGGAGGATGGATGAATAGATGCAGTGTAGCCGCAAAGTCTGACATCACCAAATAAGCAAATTCGGAAAGGCTGGGAATTTACATATCAGGAGCTCTTCCTGTAGAACACGAGCAGGAACACGTTAGCAAAAGCACAAAGTCTGAATTTCTTCTTCACGTGAACAGCTGCTTGAAGATATGCCTTGTAGCTGAATGAGATCTCACACAAATCTACACAATATCTAGTGGAACATCGTCCCAGAAAAGTGGAGCTTTTGGGGAGTTCAAAAAGTACCTACCAAACCTATTCTCAGGTGAATTTTTGTCCAAATGTAACAAACAAAAATGTTTTATGCCTGGACTACGTAACGTTAACAGCTTTGGAAGAGCTCCCACTCGAGACCGCTTTGTGGGTGGGGTCTCTAATGAGCCGCCAATCATCAGGACGTTTGGGAATTTCTCTGGCGCCGGCCCGATTCACTCCTCCACTTTACGCCCACCTGGAGTGGAAAAAAAACCCTAGAGACTCCGCCCCCTTTCGTACGTCCACTACACAAAGAGCACTTTTGTCTCGTCGTGTATACGCCGCGTTTCCTCCGAAGGCACGGGCTGAACGATTCGACTGTGAGAGCGGATGACAGATGACTGACTTCCAGGCCTAAAAAAACAAGGTGTTTTGTAATGATGTCTGGAGGAGCTGAAGGCAGAACCTAAAGCTTTTTACTGGACATTCAGTCAAGGAGCCAATAAGAGGAAAAATCCCCAAAAATATCCACACCATCCAGATTTTCTTCCAATGTGTCCTAAATTGTAGGTTATTTCAACACATTGACTAAATTAGGAGTGACCCTGAAAAGTCGACGATTTCGATAGGAGGAGCCTGAACCGATCTCGCAAGCGAATCTTCATGGAGGCGATATGAAACACGGATCGTGCCATTTTGGTTATATGGGGGTGTTCAATGTCTGATTTTACGTAGATCTACAACATACAGCCTAGCATGATAAAGCTGAAAATAAGCTTTTTAATTATTTAAGTATATTTAGTTTATAAAAGTTTAGCGATTTCATTTAATTTGCTGAGATGTGGACTGAAATTCCTGGCCTTTTTTTTTTAGACAGTTTTTTCCACTTGTCATCGTCCTTCACTACCAAATCCCAGTCACGCAAACCGGCCTCACCTGGGCCCCTGAGCACGGCCCTTAAACCCAATAGCTGCTCAGGTGTATAAATAAGATAGATGTAAGGCACTCTGGATACGGGTGTCTGCCAAATGGCGTAAAGGTAAACATGACGCCGATAACCATGAAGCCAACGTGACCAGTATGTCTCATATTTTACCTCAATGGAAGTCTCTACTCTTGATTATAAAATTTTAATATATGAACATCATTTGCACAATTAAAATGAACAATCCAATTTTTTTTTAAAGTCCTCATTAGATCTTGCTGCTTTTTCCCCCCAGAAAGAATGAAGGGGGGGAGTGGGCGGAGCTAAAAACACAATATACGATTACTCAGCCTTAGGGGAGACACCGGAGAAAGCCAGAAGATCCTTAAACTCCAGCTTATAATGTAGACTGAACGAAAGAAAGGTCAGTCTTGGTCGTGAAGAAAAAGGCCAGAAGACACCTTCCAGTGTCACGAGTCCAGCTGCTTTTTAAACCCGAGAAGAAGAAGAAGAAGAAAAAAACACCCACATACACAGAGATACAAAATCGTTTCCGGCGCCCGGAAGTAAAAGGATACTTGAAGAGAACAGCTGAGAAGTCTCATAACGACAACGAAACAGGAGACAAACCCCCGAGGGTTCTGAAAGATTCTTCTCTCTAAAAAAAGAGCATGGCAGCACGGTTTCGGTTTGCAAAGCTGCATCTGAACAAGCCATGAGATTTCAGGAACGATGCCCGTGAGCACCGGAGCGTGGGATTATGAGTAATGTGTGCTTTCTACAGTCTCATACAGCAAGCTGAACCAGGAGCTACTGAGCAACTCCTAAAATAGCTCAAAACCTGAGATCATCATAGATCCAACACCAACTCCTCCAAATGTTCAAAGAAGTCCAATGTCAAAACTCTAGATGAAGTGGGATTCCCCATGAAGATCCCCTGAACAATCATCTTAATCTCTTATTTTATTGTACTAGTGTTTTAGTATTTTTATAGCACACCATGACAAATTCCTCAGACGTGAAACCCATGATAGTTGGCAATAAAGATAATTGTGAGCGCAGTCACGTCCTGTTGCACGATGAACAAAAGGCAGCAGATCACACATGTGCCTCGCTATTGTTCATCTGAACCGAGTTCTACAGGAGAGGGAGGGAGAATGCTCAGCTTTTCAGGGATTAGTATCCAAACATTACTCAGATGGCATGAAGAATGGCTGCTGAGTCATGTGTAGTCAGTGTACACTGACGCCTTTCATCGCCGAGGATGACCTCACCGTACCTGATGCTAACTTTAACAAAATTAGCCCATCCAAAAAAAAATAAAAAATACATAAAAAACAAACACTGCATTAATCAAAAACAAGATTTCTGAAGAAAAAACAATTATTTGTTGCTATTTTAAAATACAATTTGTGCTTTTTGAACTTTTTGTCCTCAATTCCTATTAGAATAACCTTCACTCCTCTGGGGAGATGTTCCACTGGATTTTGTGGAGATTTGTGCTCCATTCAGTTACAAAGGTGATGTAGGTGAGGAGGCCTGGAGTGCAGTCATGTTCAAAAGGGTTTAGGTTCAGAAATCTATTGCAGGAGATCTTCCACACACTTCCAACCCATGGAGAGCATACCTTCATGGAGCTGGCTGTGTGTACACTGTCATGGAGGAACAGGTTTGGGTCTCCTAGATCAAGTGAAGGGAAAGACGAACCACAGGGAGAGAAAAACCACATGTGGCTGGAGAAACCTGGTGTCCCAAAAAAAAATACTTTTTGCTATATAATCAATGTTTATGTATCTAAAGAAACAACTGAAAAACATGTTATTACACAGGTTTGGACTTTTACAGGAGTATTTAATTGAGTTTGTGATAATTGTAATAAAACTTCGACCCACTACTGTGTTTATTATCGGTCCTTTCTTCTAAGCGAACACCAAAACCAAAATCTTCAGCAATTAATGCATTTAAGGTTTCGCCGATATAACAAAAATATCGTATCATGATCCTTTAAAGTTTTTTTTGAGATGCATAATTAGAATAACGAGAGTGTTTATTAAATACAAAATTGCGAGTGTCATATTTTTTAAAAAAGGTTTTATTAATAATGTCGAACACAAACTTATTTTTGATTTAAAAAAAAATTTTTTTTACAGCTTTATATTTACTTTTCCTTCGCAACAAAAGCTTTTAAAATAAAAGATTATATAATTATATTAGTAATATTATTTATTTTTTTACTTTTATTGAAAGCATGCCGTAATAGCCACAGTTTCTAAGAAAAGAAAAAAAAAAAAAAAAAAACGAAAATGCAAAAAAAAAAAAAAAAAAAAAAAAAAAAAAAAAACACAATGTATGATGATATTATTATATCGTCATGTGGCCCAAAAATCTATTTAAATCCCCCTTTTCTTTATTATTAATTGATCTTTTTCGATTGATGTTTTGCATAATTAATATAACGAAAGTGTTCGTATAATGGGAGCAAAACAAACCTGCATGTATTGCATAAAAAAATAATAATAATAAATTTCAAAAAGTTTAACGATTAATGTTCAAAACATAAAAAATAAAATAATAATAATCACGTTTTTTTCCCAACAAAAAATCTGCATTGTACAAACAAACAAATAAACAAACATTTTACAATTAACAGAAAAAATCCGTAGAATTTTATTAATTCTTTAAATCTTTTATTTGCCTTTTCTTCCTAACAAAAAGTAAAAAAAAATAAGAAAAATTATTATATACAAATATTTTGGCATTTAAAAAGCTGCTTTCAGTCAAAAAAAATTAAAATAAAAAATTACTGAAAACATATAGAAATAAAATTTATTAGGAAAAATGAATAAATACTATGACCAAATGTCTCACAATATTATTATATCGTCATGTGGCCCAAAATTCATTTAAAAGGTTTTATTCTTTTTAAATCTACGCCTACGCTGTAACGTGGATAATCTCTATACAAGTGTTTCTCTTCTCTATAGAGGACCCGCCATAGGTAAACATCTCGGGTTTGCTGAATCGCTCGAGTAAGACATCACCGCCTACAATCAACCGGAGATTCCCTGAAGCGATCCCTTCTTATACAAACATTCAATATTTTTATATTCTCATCACTGCTCATCTTATAGAAATGACGAGCGCATTGGCGATCAATACGAGCTCATGCACTGAAATGGACCAAACGTCCTCCACCGGCCGCTGAGACTCGGGTCGGGTTTGAGCCCGTTATAAATTTGGCCCAAGGCTACGACAGTCATCATTCATCACACCAAAATGCAAAGTGAGAGACTGTAAAACACTGCGTGGGCTAAAATATTGCGACACCTGACATTTCCAGCTGCATGTGGTCCTTCTCAAAACGGTTACCATAAAAGTGGAGGCACAGAATCGTACAGAATGTCTTTGGATGTCGTACATAAACCTTTTCTATCATGTGAACTACGAGACCCAAATCTGTTCCACCATGACAATGCTCCTGTGAACAAACATATGCTGTACATTGGTTGGAAATGTGAGGAAGATCCCCTGCTTTAGAGCTCCAACCTCAACCCTGTGGAACACCTTCTGGATGCACCCCAGGCCTCCTCACCTCACCTACATCAGTACCTGACTTTTTCTCAGGTCTGGATTCTTAGTTTCAGGACATTGAAGCAATTCTTACTAATCGACTAATGAGTTAAAGAATCTGCAAAAACGCTTTACGCTACAATCTCGGATTCCTGTTGTTTTGCATGCGTTTAGTTGTATTGTAGGGGGCGCTGTACCGTCATGGCAACTGCTGCCTCACAAAGTAACAACCGACCACAGCTGTGCGGATTCAGTTTACACTACACGAATACGTCTTCGTTTAAAAAACGCGTAGTTCTCTCTGTTTTTACCTTACGAAACTGTTTGGAAAACGTTTAAAAAGGTCGTTACCGCCTTTTTCAGTGTAGCCCTTGTTTTATAAAAACGTTCTTTTACAAATCCTTGACTTTACATTTTAGACATATTTAAGCGCGATCAATCGCGCAATCGTCACGAGTTAACTCGCGATTAATCGCAACTTGATCGTGCATTTTTTCTAAATGCGCCCTAAATTAATACGTAAACATAATCATGTTTTTTTAAATAAATAAACCTGGGAATCGCTCGAATCAAATTCCACACCTCCCCAAAATGCGTAGGAACCCTGGGAAAGGCACCGCTAACTACTGCCTGTAGTTCCGCCACGCTAGCATCCATTTATATACCTGTAAAATAAAATGTCCCAGTTTGACGCCTTCTTTTTAGAAGAGAATTAATACAGCATGGTCGTTTATAGTGTATATTCACGTGACGCTCGTACGCAAACGTCCGAATCGCCGTCATTCTTTCGAACTTCCAGAGGGAACCACAGCTTTTGAGCAACACCCACGTGGGATTGCGTGACGATCAGAGGGTCAGTGTGTTGCGGCCTCTTCTGCGAGACGTGTCGCTACACGTCGGGCTTCTTATCGCGCCTCGGTTGAGATACGGAGCCTCGAGGCATCGGTTGCTCGACAACGGCTCCTCCTGCGACGCGCAGAGACACGGCAGCCGAGGCCTCGTCCCAACACGGCGTTAACTCGCCAGAAATGTCTGCGAGAGGGCATGAAAGCTCAAGTCGACTCCGTGTTTCGGGTACATTTAATCTCACACGCTATTCAGCCCTACCTGCAGGCCAGACGTGAGTCATGCTGTACGGTCAGAACACAAGCGCAGACTGGAAATGATGAGATGTTTTGGGGGTTTTTTTTATACCTGGTATTAGGCAAGCAAATTACACCGCCTGATGAATTTACTGCTACGATTGAGGGCACGATGCCAAAAGTAGCCTCGAGTTACAGAGTTTAGCTGAACAAGACCCTCAAACCTCCTGAATATGGAACAACCTGGAAATACAGTCATGGGATATTTTGAAGGTTCTGGATGCATCCAAATAATCTGATTTAGTATAAAGGGTCCTCAGGGGTCTACATTTGGTTCTAAAGTATATGAATTGGTTTTTCTTCCTAATTGTTTACATATTTTTGAGCACCGAGAGAGAGAGAGAGAGAGAGCGAAAGAGAGGTGGTACAAAAAGGTTTTGTAACACGCCAGCAGATGGCAGCACACGGCTTGCACGCACAGTCGCAGGGAGCACCGACCTTCATAAGTCATTGTGCCAAAAGTCTACGTACAACTGGTGCTATTCCGATCACGTGGGTTATAACGTCTGTTTTTTTGACCACGTGCGCACCTAACATCATCTCACTTTCGCATTCACTCTACTCGCCAGATATAAGTAAAATAGTGCAGAGTCGGCCATTATACAGTGCCCCCTGAGGATTGAGGGCCTTTCTCAAGGGCCCCAATAGTGTCACTTGCATGCGTTTGGGACACATCCAAGTTTCTTTTATTAGTGCGTCCTGTGCAATGCAAAAGACGTATTGGTTATATTTACAATAATGAAATCATCATCATCATCATCATCATCATACCTGGCTGAAATTTCGCGCCATTTGCCTTCGTTTGCACAGGTGAGCCCATGGCCGCGATCCAATCCAAGACCTTCTTTACTGGCCCCTTAATCTATATACTCCACGTGCTATTCTTGTGTACTACTTAGTACCAGAGGACGCGGATTGAAACCGAGCCGCGACAGCGCACGGGGCTGAATTGACAGGACGGAACTGGTTTAAGACATTTGTTTTATTTACTTATTACCAACAAAATTTTTTTTCGCTTTGAGTGATTTGGTAAAGAAAACGTGATTATAATTCAACAAAACAAACAAACAGTTCAGACGCACCACTACTGAGTCCTACCTGTCAGTTCATCCGCGGCGGCGCTCCCCGGTACAACTTCTCCAAGTTTTCTCCTTTGTGCTTATTTCAGTTCAAATGAAGTTTATAACTTGTTGTAACTTTGTCCTCGCGATAAAACGCGGTGTTACATTATTTCCTCGGAGATTACGCGCATTAATCTCCCTTCACCCGCCGCATTGCTCCAATCCCTGCGCGCGCTATACCTTTTCCCCCGGACCATACGCTTCCATTGGCAACTGGGTTGCCAGATTTCCGTAATCCCACATTTCTGTGTTTTGTTACAATCCTTAGGAAAAGTCATACAACTTACATGATACAACAAATCTTATTTCCGAATGTCAAATAATCCTTGCATTTGTGACATTATTTTAAAGGCTAAATAAAATATAAAGTATGTTGTTTATTTTTATTGCAGGCCCAGATTAAATACAAAATAAACATATTTTGTAGTGAGTGAAAACGACAATCTGGCAACCCGTGACGACTCTACTTTTAAAGGGGACGCGACATACTCTGTCATTTTGACATCCTTATTTCTTCCGCACAATTCTTTCTTTCTTTCTTTTTTACCTTTTTATTAATTGTAATTATATTTTCATGAGGAGAATTTTTTTTTAAATATCTGTTTTATTTATTTCTATACAAGTGTAAGTGAATTAGAAAGTGTTGCTGCTTTGTAGCGCCCCTTTGTGGCTGGCACAGGGAATTACACATTGACATTGCCACCTGCCTAATATTGTCATAATCCCCCTTTCGCTGCCACAAAGGGACTTCCGTCTGTTGGATCGGAACCACGACCTTGTCACCAGTTCACCACTGTTTCTTTCTTGGAGCACTTTTGACAGATACTGACCACTGCAGACCAGGAACATTCCACAAGAGCGGCAGTTTTGGAGAGGCTCTGACCCAGACGTCTAGACGTCTCAATTTGGCCAATTTGCCCATTTTTCCTGCTTCCAACATGTCAACTTTGAGGACAAAATGTTAACTTTCTGCCTAATAAATATATCCACCCACTAACACGATAAAGAGATAATCAGCTTTATTCATATACATATATATACAAATCTATGCAAAAGTTTTAAGCATTTATGAAGAAATGGTCTAAAGTAAGACTGCTTTCAAAAATAGAAGTGTTAATACTTTATCAATCAACAAAAAGAAAAGTAAATGAAAAGTAGAGAAATCCAAATCAGTATTCGGTGATTGCCTCTTCCTCTAAGTACAATTTCACAGTTTTTGAAGGAACACCAGGTAGGTTGTTCCAAACATTTTGGACAACTAACCACAGATCTTCTGTATATGCGTGCTGCCTTAAATCCTTCTGTCTCTTCATGTAATCCCAGACACACTGGATGATATTTAGATCATCATCATATACAAGCTTTTTTAGATTCCTCTTTTCTGATTGGTCAGAAAATATTCATACATTTTTTATAACAAAAGGTCTGACAGTAGTTCTGAAGTTTTCACAGGTAACAGTAAAGCAGATAATCCATCAAACAGTGCCAACCTGTGTGCCATCAACGATATGGTACACACTTTGAAAAAGTTTTAAGTTATAAGAAAGTGCCTGATCAGAGTCACTTCCTTTATATAATGCCTTTGCTTGCAATAGTGCAATTCATTTATTATTTTTTAATCAAGGTCGTTTTCCGCGTCCCACACGTTCCCTGCGAGCGCCCCGGCGCAGCTCTGGATCATCCATGCAGCCGCAGCGATCTGATTATTCAGTAAAACTGCGTCTACGCTTGCAGTACCGTTGTGTATGGAGGCCAGGTGTGTGAACACAGCTCCCAGAGTGTGTGATCCAGAGCCAAGCAGAATGTGTCTGAACGGAGTGTCTCGGGGAGACACGTAGGGAGACAGAAGATTCCTCTCCACCTGCAGACACACAGAGGAAACACACATCATGGTTTGTTTTTTTGTCTACATACCAGGCAAAGATAGGATCAGGACCGGTTTTGATTTACCCCCATGATCTGGTCATTGATGATGCGACATTGCTCAAGGTCATCAAGGTCGCTGTTTTGTATGCTGGTGATGAGTCGATTAGAAGCTCGAATGTAGGAACCCAAAGCTGACGTCAACCACTGGGTCTGCACGTGCTCTGTGAGGTGGCTAAACTGAAAATTTTAGCAAACGTATACCTGAACGAAGGACATTTTACTGACAATTCTCACTTAATGGAATGATGAATATTCATGATCCAGTGAGTTTAACACCCGCACACACAACCACACACACAACCACACACACACACACGAATATTATATTGTATTAAAATATTCATGATGTCTCAAATTTAATCAAAAGACACATTTCTGGCTGCTGTTGTCACATGAATCGATTCATTTCATTGGTCCAACTTGACCAATGTACAAACATCTGTCAGATCAGAACCACACAGACCAGCTTTCGCTCCTCACGTGCATCAAAGAGCCTCGTCCTCCACGACCCTGTCGCTGGTTCACCACTGTTCCTTCCTTGGAGCACTTTTGATAAATTCTGAACACTGCAGACCAGGAAAAACCCACAAGATCTGCAACTTTGGAGATGCTCTGACCCAGACGTCTAGACGTCACAATTTGTCAAACTCGCTCAAATCCTTAACATCTAACGATTTCAAACCACCGACCTGCATGTCTTCCCATGTCCTCCATCTTAGCCTTCCTCTTCTCCTCCTGCCTGTGGCTCTCACCTCTTTAACACACTCTCCATTACTTTGCGCTGTTGACCCCTTGGATTTAAACTCATCTCATATGACACTTTTATTTCACGAGCAAATTCGCTGACCGTGAATAATTTAGAAACCACATTGTGTTTTTTTAGTTTCGGATCCAATTGAATGAAAGAAATCGTTTGTTTGAACAGAACGAAACATTCGTGAATAATCTGTGGTGTTTAGATTTTCCGTAAAACCGTAAAAAGGCATTACCTTTTCCAGACGCATCACTTCCTTGTTGATTTTGCCTACGTGTATGCGCATGACGTTCTTGTATTTCTCCACGTTCAGACTGAGCAGGTGGTCGTGCACCAGACGAAGAACCATCACGCCTGCCATCTCGCCTGCTGCCTTGACCATCACAAGCATTCCTGTAGACATCTGAGCTTCCAGATTCTCTCTGGTGTCCAGCATGGTGCCAAAAAATGGGTATTGTTTATTCTAAAAAAAAGGAAGGAAGAGAACTGCAAAATGGTACAAAAGTACAACAGTGTGGCAATAATAATAATAATAATAATAATAATGATGACCCTAATAGCTGTGGTTCATACCTCAGTAAACTGGAAGGACACTGATGGAATGCCAGAAAAGGTCTGAAATGGATAGGCGGGGTCCTCCATCTTCATTGGCTCCATTCTGTCGAAATAAATTACAATTCAAATCCTTAATCCTGACCTCAGGTTTGTGTCTCTATGCACAACCAGGGCTCTTCGGTTTCCTCACACCAGCCAAAAACATGTTTTTAAATTGCCTCTATCAGTACACAAGTGTGTATTCCATCCCATCCCATCAAGTGTCCCAATCGAGGATATATACTTTTTCTCAGACCCAGTATTTCTGAGAAAACCTCTGGATCCACCTTAAATCCACTATGACAAATTTCAAAAAGTGTGTTGTTTTATTTACATTTATTGCTTAACCAGAGGGTCTTACAACTGAGCAGTTGCGACTTAAAGGCTTTGCTTGAGGGCCTCGCTCAGGGACCCTTGGCAGCTTGGTGATGCTGGGATTTGACCTGTGACCTTCCGATCCAGAGTCCAATGTATTAACTACTGAGCTACAGTACCAATTGATATACATACACAGACGCCTCCCAGTTCTTTCCAGCCACTTGCGAATACAAACTCTTGCCAGGGTCACTTGGGGAAGACACCTTCAACATAAACCAGGTATTAATTCCATCCTCTCCACATAATCAATTATTATCATTAAAAGTCTTGCCGGGAAAAGCTCACCTCTTTCAACGCACTTTCGATCAAGTCATACATCAGAGGGCTTGCACTTGCTCGGAAAACAGAACCTGTCATTATAAATAACAATAATACAATAATATAAATAAGTGGGAAAAGGTCTTGCAGAGTTTAAGTTTGTTTCTTTTTCATTTTCCAAATGTAAGTACACCTGTGACAACTCCATCCAGACTAATATAGGAGAAGGCTTTTATATTCAAAGAAGACAAATAGCCCTGTTGATGTAAAAAGGAAAAGAAAAGAGAAGATGATCAGTTGAATAGTCACAATGAGTTGAACATTAAACTAAACACACACAAACACTACACAGACACTCCTGTTCCAACCTCCAGCCACTCGGTGGCGCCCACAGCCCCGTATTCTCCAGCAGTCCAGCTCGCAAACACGATGCTCCTCCTGGGTTTGAATCCATCTTGTTAAAAATAACAGGTGTACGTGAGGTAAAAAGTTTTGCAAACCGAAATAACTTGATGTCGGCTTGACAGAGCCTGCTAGGGTGTTGCTATGTGGTTGCTATGGTGTTGTTGGGTGATTGTTAGGGTGTTGCTAGAAGGTTACTACAGTATTCAAAGTGATTAGTTTGTTATTGCTCTGTGGTTGATAGGTCAGTGATATCGAATCCCAAGTGGTTGCTAGGGTGTTTCTGTGTGGTTGCTAGGGTGTTTCTGTGTGGTTGCTACAGTATTCAAAGCGATTAGTTTGTTATTGCTCTGTGGTTGATAGGTCAGTGATATCAAATCCCAGGTGGTTGCTAGGGTGTTGCTATGTGGTTGCTAGGGTGTTTTTGTGTGGTTGCTACAGTATTCAAAGCGATTAGTTTGTTATTGCTCTGTGATTGTTTTGTCAGTGATATCGAATCCCAGGTGGTTGCTAGGGTGTTGCTATGTGGTTGCTAGGGTGTTGCTAAGTGGTTGCTAGGGTGTTAAAATCTGGTTGCTAGAGTGTTGCTATAGTCTTGCAGGGACCTATTGTCTTTCAAAGCCATTAGTTTGGTATTATTTTGTGGTTTATATGTCAGTGGTATTAAATCCCAGGTGGTCGCTAGGGTGTTGCTATATGGTTGCTACGGTGTTTCTGTGTGGTTGCTACAGTTTACAAAGCGGTTAGTTTGTTATTACATTGTGATTGTTTTGTCAGTGATATAAAATCCCATGTGGTTGCTAGGGTGTTGCTATGTGGTTGCTAGGGTGTTGCTAAGTGGTTGCTAGGGTGTTGATATCTGGTTGCTAGGGTGTTGTATCAGATAATTCTAACTTCTGACTCACTTTTGTTCATCATTTCAGTGATACCTCGGGCTAGCTCAAGCAGCAAGCTTGTGCCAACTGTTGACTTAGCGAATCCAGGCCCCCAGGCGTCTCTCTGAGCTCCGACCACCACAAAACGATCTAAAACCAGAAGAAAGAGATGAGTTCAATGAAGACATGGAAGATTTAAATCTGGAGTCAAATCTGATTGTGTACCTGGATCTACGAAACCCTTGATGACCCCAAACATGTTAAAGATCTTCGTAAGTCTGAGATTGTCGTTAACCTCCACTGAGGCAACGTCATCGTCTCCACCAAGTTTGTACGTTACATTTCTCAGACCGCCACCAGCCCATTCATGGGGTGGATCATGACCTCCCATTTTCCTGAAAATCATCATCTAAACACGGTGAACACACACAAGAACTGAACGGTGTTCCTGTGGAACTTCTTAGAATTGAACTTTACCTCATAATTGCTGCAGCTGTACTGGCACTGATGGTCTGAGCAGGTATGCTAGGCAGGCCTGAGGATTTAGCTGGAGGATACTGGGTGTGATTTAAAGACGGGAAACCTGGACTGAACGGATCTCCAGAGCCGAGATGAACCTGTGCAAAATAAAGATGTCAATCTCAAGAAATAAAGAACCTCTCTATTTGTAAAGAATAAGAAAAAAATTGCAGAATAAAGCATGAAGGTGTAATGGTGGTGCAGCAAGTGTGTGTGTGTGTGTGTGTGTGTGTGTGTGTGTGTGTGTGTGTGCATACATGACCAAATAGTTTGGTTTCTTCATCAAAGGAATAGTCAGCAGGATCTGGATAGATCAGCACTGCACTTGCGTTCACACTGGCAGCATTAGCAACCTGTTTAACCAAAGTTAAAAGATTTCTACAGAAAATAATACAGAAATGAATTATAAATATGTATACAACTGAAATGTGCCAACCTTTTCCGCAAAACTTATTTTTCCAGCTCTGATCAAGACGATCTTTCCATCTGAGCTTATATTTAAGTCTTGTAGGGACTTAAAGTCTTCAGTTTGTCCGTAATGTGCATATAAAACTGCACCCTGTGTAAAAAAAAAGCATAAATACTGTAAGAAAGTACACATGTAGATAAAAGTTTGAGATGCGTCTATGAACACCCGATTCCACATTTATTCACTATTTACTGTTAAAATAACCTCCACTCTTCTGGGAATATTTTCCATGAGATTTTTTTTTTCTTATTCAGCCACAAAGGTGTTAGTAAAGTCAGGTAGTGATGTAGGTGAGAAGGTAAGGAGGTGCACCTGGGGTGCAGTCAGAGTTCACATTCATCCCAAAAGGTGTTCAATAGAGTTTGAGGACGATAGCAGGCCACTCAAGATCTTCCACACACTTCCAACTCATGTACGGCATATCTTCATGGAGCTGGAACAGGGTTGGGTCTCCTAGTTCAAGAACCACATATGGCTGGAAAAGTCGGGTGTTCCAATACTTTTGGCCATATTCCGCTCCATTCTGAATATTTTGAATATGTAATTGTGTATAATAGTAGAATACTATTTTACAGTACGTGTCGGAATCCATGAGTAACGATTTTACTTCTCAAATCCTCAGAGTTCTTTGCCATGAGGTGCCATGTTGAATATCCAGTGGTCAGTATGAGAGAATTGGACTCAAAGCACCAAATTTCAACTGCTCTAATACAAGATACACACATTTGTATGTGAGGGGTGTACTCACTTTTGTGAGATACGGCATATTCATGCTGAATATAAAACACAAACCTGTGCTCTTCCAGTTGGACTGTAGGCCAAAAAGCCGGGTTCAGGAAACGTTTTATTGCGGAACATCACTGTATTGGTGCTGTTTGTAGGACCGACATGAAGCCTAACAATGTGCGAATCGGTCCAAGGCTTCATACCATAATCCATGAACTTTTTCCACACTTTCTCGCCGAGCACATCGTCTCCTGAAGATCCTGCCTGATGACTGGCACTGGAGAATTCACTGATTGAGAAGCAGAAAGAGACTTTATTCAAAGACCTAGACAATGCCATAACTGTAGATTAGTTGTGTCTGGTTTAGAAACACTAGCCCCTTTTCAGGGACGTCTAGCCCTAGACAGTCTAGACTATGTTCAATAAATGAAATCCAGGTATTGGCAGTGGAGTTGGGGTTATTTATTAGATAATTATGTATAAACATACCTAAGACTGTTTTCAATGCTGCTTGTGTTTAGTTGATTTTTTAACAAGGATACAATGCTGCGCCAGTCTAAGATTGGTTCTGTCTGAACCCTGTCTTCAGAGGCTGTAGACTCTGTGCAGCTTGGATGGTCTCCGTCTCTCATTGTATGAGCAACGTAGCCAATCAGGGATCCTGGAAGATAAAGTCAAAAACAACAAACACTTACATCCTGAGACGAGCCATATGTCCACCAGGAAACTGAGACATTTGTCCATCAAGCATATTTTCGGTTGCTCTCACGGTTTCTTCCAAATAACATGTTTTTCCTTGCTACAGTTGCCATGGCTGCTCATCAGGTATAAATACACATTGTTCACCCTAAGTATTCTGTAAAGCTGCTTTGAGACAATGTCTGTTGTAAAAAACTTTTTAGCATAGATCATACACACTCCCAGGATGTGGGGAAAGTCGGCACATGTAGCAATGCCACACTATAGGGAGCTTGTGATCATTTATAGATTTTATTTACTCTTTCCCCTAAGGCCATTGAAGTAATGTAAACATTGTGTAAATTAGATTTTTGCCAAATAATTACGTTAATAATTGTGTCAGTGATTTAGCATGTTTTTTCCTCCTCTGCTGGACTTTCCCGGTATTTCAAGAGTTTCTTTGCCTGTCTTCTTTTAAAAACACCATCAATCGTAGGCCGTTTAAAGCATAAACAGGACAGAACAACCAGACAAAACAACTATTTTAACCAAACAACATCAGATAAAGTTACGTACCAAAGCCAAATATAAAAAGAGAAGCAGTAATCATGACACAGACGTTCCTGAGACGGTGCTGGCTTGGTCTGATGATGGAATGATGGAAGTGATCAGTGACACATTCTTCACCTCTGTTCCCCTCAGTTTCCACATTTATATCAGACATTATCAGTTCCAGTTGACTGCTGTTATCCTCCATGAGGGTTTGAGGGGAAGTTTCTGATGAACTATGGAAACATCGTAAACTTACAGTGTATACAAGTTCAATCTTGTTGCATTTTATGTAATACATAGTGCGGCTCAGGATCTTTTTGTATTTAAAATGTTGTAGAATGTATTTCTTATTGTTTTGTTGTTGTTTTTGCAATGGAATTTCACATTAAAAGAAAAAATTAAGGATATAGACAAATATATTTATATTTGAATCCGTCTGCTTTTTTATTATTATTATCATTATCTGCATGTTCATTTTTACTTTCAATTCACTTTTAAATCTCAGCATCCTTCCAACTAAAATGATTTTAAATGTGCTATATAAATAAATTTGATTTGACAACCAATAATACAACCGATTTTCATTCATCAAGATACAAAAAGACTGATGGCAAAGCCAATGCCACGATCCATCCAGCCTCAAAAAGCTCTTAAATAATGTGTAATCTCAGTTTAATATGCAGTATGCACTTTCTGCTTTCCCAAGAAACCTGTGTATTTGGTAGACACACACACACACACACACACACACACACACACACACACACACACATTTACATTTAGTAGTAAAGTGTACACAGTAAACTGGATAAATAGGAACCTGGAGAACTTGTAGGACACCTGTGGAACGGTTTTTAAGTTGGGACACAGTAACCATATCAAATGTTTACACTGAGTAAATGTACAATTCGTAGGAAGTAAAAAGTCTGGAAAAAGTAAATATTGATATGAAATGAATCAGTTGGAGAAACATTTTGCAACTAATGAGGTTAACTGAAAACAGGTCAGAAGGATGGTTGGCTATAAATAGTGTATTTTACATACATACACATAACCACTGACATATTTATCTGCATATGTCGATTTGCAAAATTGCTGCTATTTGCATTTGGGTTAGATGTTAAACTGCATTTCATTGCTGTAAACCTGTACTATGCATTGACAACAAAGATCTGTCTGTCTGTCTGTCTGTCTGTCTGTCTGTCTGTACATTCCTCTACCAAAACTTCAGCAACTGGTGTCCTCAGTTCCCAGATGTACACGGATAGAAGACGACACAGAGGTAAACACTGGTCCTGTCCCAACCTTTTTGAGACGTGTTGCAGCCGCCAAATTCAAAATTATTATTATTTATTTTTAATGAAATATATTGTCACTTTAAACATTCGACATGTATTTTTCTGTTTTGTTGTGAAGAGAATAAACATTTATGAGATTTGCAAATAATTGAATTTTGTTTTTGTTTACATTTTACTCAGTGTCTCAACTTGTTTAATTGGGGTTGTAAATACAGTAAATATTGTCAGTTCATATGATATTTTTATACTAATATACTTCTATGAAGCAGATTATTAAAGTGCCTGGTGTATATATGTTTTTGTTTGCAGTTTGATTAAACAGTGGATGAAATCAAGGTCAGATTATAAACAATGCAGCGTCTCTTTCAATGAACGGCTGCTTTTGAGAAACTTGCGTACTACGTCACTAGGAAAGTGCACTACACTGTGTAGTGTATTAATGTATGTCCAGATATTGGACATGAAATAGAAGAACCGTGAGATCTATGAGATCAGGAAGCATGCGAGACCCGAAAGCACAATGAAAAGGACAGCAAATTAATACTAAGTATATATTTATACAACCTCCATTCATTATCTATATATAAATAAGCGTAAAGAACCAGAGACATGGTCACGTGACCAGCAAAGGCGGATAAAAGTAAACAGAAAACACACACACACGTTCCTCCTCACTGTCATCCATCTCATCCCTCCATTATCCCCCTAAAACTTCCCCACAGTTCACCTCAAACTAATTATTTAATGCTTATTACCTGGAAAATCGTCCTGAGAAAGTGAGTTCTGCAAAATATCAGCAGTCATGTGAGTGTTCTGGGGGATGAGGGTCACATCCTGCTTCCTGGAGTTTGGCAAAACAGCCATAAAAGTCACTGTGGCTCAGGGTCCAAACTTTTACATTTGTAATTAATCCCCCTCCTAAAGGGAATTAGTATTTACAGTAAATGCACATATAAAATTTAAATGTATTGTTTTAAAAATATTACTTTTTTTAATAAAATGAATTTAATGCTTAACATATCTGCATTATTGCAATTCAAGATGAAGAAATAAAAAAATGTTACTCATTTTGATTAATTTACATTTATAATGGTATGAGGTGGGGGGTATCAAAGTACAGGAGGATGGACAGACAGATAATCCAACATGAATTTGGATTATAAAGCCAGTGAATGGGGATTTTGCATTTAACGGTGTTTCTCAAATGCTTCCTTGATGTTTTTTAAAAATCACACACAAAAAAAGTTTTTAGATCATTAAATAAAGTTATTCCCCCCCCTGTTAAGAGTGGAATACATTTTCAGAACAGGACACATTTTTCCACAGATTCTAATTAAATAATAATCCCAAATCCACACTGCTCATATCTAATGCCAAATTTATTCCATTTTATTTATTATTATTTTATTAAGCAGCCTTTCCACTCTTTATAGTAAATACAAAAAAATAATAATACATTTAATTCTTCATAAACAGTTGAAAGCAGGTAGGCCAGGGCAGTTCACACACTTGAGCAGAGACATTTGAATGAAGGTGTACATATTTATTGCATTTAATGTGCATTTGGACAGATTGTAAAACAGGTTACAATTGCCCGAGTGCAAGCAACTGCGTTTGATTAGAGGGGAAAAAAATATTTTCTAATTAGAAGAAAAAGATTCAGCAGAAAAAACAGCAAAACTTTGGTGAGTTGCTGATCATATTGTACAATTTTAGTTCTTGTTAGGAACAAAAAAAAATATATAATCATTCACCAGATCATATAAGGCACAAACAAGGAAAGAAAAATGAAAAATAAATCGCACACGCGAAACAAGAAAGTTGAGAAGCACAAGTTCTAGAATTATAGAAATGCAGATTTATTTCTAGAGCTTCCTGATTAATCAGATTTGTTGCTATTTCAAAAAAAAAAAAAAAAAGAAAGCACTAACAGCTGAAACACAGCAGGTGAGTTTTAGCGAGATGACTGCACTGTCCATGCAGAGAATATGTACATCATTATGAGAAACACTGTTCCCGATAATTAACATCCACCATACAGTGAAATATGAGAGGCCCTGCTCTCGATATCAACACGCTGGTAGGCAAAAACTACCATCGACTTCACTCGCATTATGGAAGACGCTGCTCCCGATAATGCTTAAGGCCAAGAGTATAAAAAAAAACAAAATAACACCAGAGACCAGAGTCAGATAGTGTGTGTGTGTGTGTGTGTACGTAGACGACACTCGAGTGTGCAACTCCGCACCGAACCATGCAATGTGACGGTCCCTGGTCGTGAATATTTTTTCTTTTCTTCGTTCTTTAATTCGGAAACGAGCTTCCCTCCGTAGCAGATGCTGCTTGTGCTATAGTTTGTCATTTTTCGACAGTATAACTGTCATAATTATGGAAGGCACTGCTTCCGATAATTATAAATTTCTATAAAAAAGTGGTACAAAACGCTATTTATAGTGAACCCTGTCACTGATAAATAAATAAATAAATAGAGATCTCAGTGCCACGTTGTGAAGCTAGCGTTCAGCTCGTCGTGTAACAGCTTTGGATCGTTTTTGTTTTTTTTTTCTCCTCCCCCTCTCACCTGATACAATTCTTTAACAGGGGATGAGCCGTTACTGGTTATGTTTGGTGCAGGGGGTTACGAATGCTGAACTTTTTTTTTTTTTTTTTTCTTGGTGACCCAATCGCCAGCTTTTTTATTACAAATGTTTCCGAACAAACCTCAAGCCCAGATTTTTATAACAACTTTTTTATAACAACTTTTTTTGAAATGAACTGAGCTACACCTTTAATAGCCCGACCTCTTTTTTTTTTTTTTTGCGCAATTGTTGAAAAAACAAAAAACAAAATACTGTATGAGGTAACATTTTACAAAATTAGAACCGAGTTCATGAAGCACCAGGTTTTGGTATTCTTTTGCCATTATTTTTTCATGTATATTTTGGGATTCTAGAGAGGATATTTTATCGGATGACACTGTTCGATATTTCAACCAAAAAAAAAAAAAACCCCGTTCGAAAGCAGTCATTTTAATTTGATTTACAGTACCGCTTTAATGGCTACGTCATGACGCCGCTCGCCTGTACGGGAACGGACGAGCGCTTTATTTACTCGAGTGAGATTTTTGGTTGAAATACAGCACAGTGTCGGATTAAGGCATCCTAACATACCGGTCGATCTGTTACGTAAGGGGACTAGAGTTTTAATTTGAAGTGCCTCGTTTATAAACTGGACCGGAATTTCACCTAAATCTCATTGTCCATGTCCCATACGTTCCCAACGAGTGCATTGGCGCAGCTTTGGATCGTCCAGGTGGTCAGAGCGAACTGATTCTTCAGCAGGTCGGTGTTGGCGCCGACTACGCCTTCTCTGATAACAGCCAGTTGTGTGAGGACGTCTTGAACGGTGCACCATCCTGAGCCAAGCAATATGTGTCTGAACGGTGTTTCCATGGGAGAGACGTACGGAGACAGCAGATCCCTTTCCACCTGTAGATGCAGACAAAACGATGAGTCACGGTTACATGTTCTACATCTGCTGTGGCGACCCCCTAATGGGAAAAGCCGAAAAAAAAAAAAAACACCCTAAGCAGTCATTGGAAGTTTTTTTCCTGCATCTCACATAAATCAAATCAGGCATAACCTTATGACTGATGACCAGTGATGTGAATAACACTGATGATCTCATGGCACCTGTTAGTGGGTGGGATATAATAGACAGGGCAGACAAGGGCCAAATTGTGACGTCTAGACAATTGGTCAGAGCATCTCCAAAACTGCAGCTCTTGTGGGCTGTTCCTAGTCTGCAGTGGCCAGTATGCATCAAACATGCTTCAAGGAAGGAACAGTGGTTCATTGATGCACGTGGGAAGGTCGGCCCGTGTGGTCCGATCCAACAGACGAGCTCCTGTAGCTCAAACTGCTGAAGTTCTGCTGAAGTTCATGCTTTTGATGCTCAATGGCTCACGACTGTTTTGGCAGCAAAAGGGGGATTAACACAATATTAGTCAGGTGGTCATAATGTCTGTTTGGTGTATATAGACAGTATATTAAACAACAGCTTTACCAGCATGGGCATGAAGAGTTAAAAGGGACTAAACAAAATCCTGATTTTTTTTATATTTTGGTTGCCACAGTGAAACCTAATGCATTTTCATGGCCCAAAACACACTCAAAGCCCCGGTGCTGCAGCTTGTGATGCCTCACCAATTTAAAATTAGAACAGGTTTCAATTTACCCCCATGATCCGGTCATTAATGATGCGACACTGCTCGATGTCGTCGAGGTCGCTATTCTGGATTGTGCTGATCAGGTTCCTGGAGGCACGACCGTACGAACCCAACGCCGACATGAGCCACTTCATCTGGAGAGTCTTTGGAAGGCGCCCACTCTAAATAAGAAGAGAGATATACATGTGTTTTTAAAAATCACTTAAACTGGATCAAATAGTGTAATTAGGGCAATAGTGGGAATGTATTGGAATTTAAAGTCGCAGGGAAATAAATGTCGGTCCTGTATTCCTTTAACTATGGGGCAAGATGCATCCTCCATCCCACTCACATGGACTTTTTATTTCTTTAGTTATTAGAAATATCATTAGAATTTGTCCACATTATTAGGAAATTTCTGGACTGAATGCTGATGACGACGTGGCCAAAACGAAATTATCAGGGAAACAAAATTAGCTATACTCCTATGTAGAAGGTACGGCATTCTTATTGCTTCCCTGCCATCTAAATCCTTTATTGGAGTTTACAGGAAAAATAAATAAAATCAATATTATATATAAAAACAATTTGAACATAATGCGATATTCCCTGTGACTTTAAAAGTCCTTTATTCAGTGCAGCTTTGAGACTTACCCTTTGCAGACTCATCACTTCCTTATTGATTTTGCTCACTTGTAAGCGCATGATATTGAGATATTTTTCCGTATTCAGTCTCAGCAGATGATCGTGTACCAGCCGAAGTGCCATCTGACCCGCCATCTCGCCTGCCGCCTTTATCAGTGCGGGTAAGTTTGATGCTTTACTCTCCAGATTACTCCTGGTATCCAGCAAAGTACCAAAGAATGGGTATGGTTTATCCTGGAGAGAAAAAAAAAAAAAAGCCAATAAGTAATCATCTCAAACTCGAGCCAGCTGAAACCTTCAGGTATCTTAAGTTTACACGGTTATTCCAGAATTAATACAGAAGATATATTAACACCCTCTTTCCAACAGGAATCCAGAGTTTTCTCACCTGAGTGAATCGGAAAGAGACCGAAGGGATGCCTGAGAAAGTTAGGAACGGATAGGCAGGATCATCCATCCTCATCGGCTCCATCCTGCGGAAGGAAGCCACAATTCACATGATGCCGTATTTACTGATTCACCTATTTCAGGCAATCGGTCTTATAAGGGAATGTAGTACTTACACATTTGTCTCAAAGTTCGATCCAGCCTGTGCGAATATAGTTTTTTTAGGGTCAGTGGGTAAAGAAACCTACATTGGGGGAAGGAAAAAAAAAAAGGAGAGAGAGAGATAGAGAGAGAGAAAGAAATGGGAATAAGTTACTTACTTACATACACACAAGCACACAGATGGTCCCAAAGTTGTGATAGATACGATTCTTTGATCTTCCGATAGGATATACGACAAAATTGTAAAAATATGAAAATTTTCTTGAGGCAGTCAAACGTAGCAGCGTAAGCTCCGCCCTCCACCCGCTACCACATGCATAACTATTGTATCATTTACAAATGATGGTACTGTTAATTGCACCGATCCTTAAGACTTCTGGGTAGTTTGGCCCATGTCTCAACTTATATTTTCATGTTACGATGGGGTCATCGGCGCGCATCTTCATCGTAACTCGGGGACCACCTGTATGTAATTTTAGTAAATTAATGCTAAATAATTAATTTGCTCAGAACTCTCTCACCTCTTTTGAAGTACTCTGAATCAGGTCATACATCAGCGGGCTTGCACTTGCTTTAAAGTTTTCAGAACCTGTACAAAATTAATGTGTGTTTAGTGTCAGTTTTGATGCTTCATGCTTCATGTTGAAGCGAATGATGGATGAAGTACCTGCAACAACTCCATCCAGGCTGATGTAGGAAAAGGCTTTCATGTTCAAAGAAGGCAAATAACCCTGTAGGGGGGAAAAAAAAAAAAAAACAGTATTATTTTAGTAAAGAAAAAAAAAAGATTTTTACAAACCCATGACAGATGGTATTAATTATATATATATATATATAAAAATTTATAGCATCTGTCAGAGGTTTGGAAACACAGACTTATGTTTTTTGAGATACATGTTCCTTTTGCATCTAAGCAAAAACAAACAAAATGCTAAAAGGCAAAAACAACAACAAAAAAACAACAACAAAAAGACAGTAAATTACTTCTGTTGACAGATTCAACATTTTTGGCTCAAACAGAAGGACATGGAGTGAAGATGGTAGCAACATAGGCAGACTGCCTCACCCTCACAATCAAACACGGAGGTGGAAGCTTAAAAGATTGGGGGTTGTTTTGGAGCAGGGAAGGTTAGAGCTTTATTCTGGGTGAAAGGAACCAACATGGCAACCAATCTATACTTCAACACCATGCAATTCTAATAATTCTGATATCTGTTAGTTCATGCAAATCAATTATAAACGAAAACATACCATTTATACATTAGTTTTGAGTTACAGCCCTACGAATGAGTGGTTACTATGGCAATAATTACCTACTAGAAGGTACCTAGTGGTGGTGCATTAAAATAAATCTGAGATGTCTTACAGCTAAAACTCTGATTAGAACAGCTGAACAAGACAATAAACTCCTTCTGACCAATCAGGTTTGAGCATTCAGCTCTGCTGTACTTTATTAATTTGCACATTATATTCCATAGGATAAACGCATTAAATATTTTTCCAACCTCAAGCCACTCGGTAGCACCGACAGCGCCGTATTCTCCAGCACTCCAACTGGCAAACACGATGCTCCTCCTGGGTTTAAATCCATCTTCAGAGGAAAATTGGTTAAAATGTTAAATGTTTATTTTACACATGGAAATAAAAAAAATAAGATCCACATTTCTGTTAAAACCTCACCTTCATGTACCATGCTGCTAATAACTCGGGCTAACTCGACCAGTAAGCTAGTGCCGACTGTGGACTTGGCAAATCCAGCACCCCAGGCGTCTCTCTGAGCTCCAATCACCACATAACGATCTAAACCAGAAGATAGATTGTTGTAAGATACTTTATACACACATTAGGTATGTGCATCTCCTATAACTAAGGCCAAAGCATATGAAGCAGCAACTGATGTGATACGCCAATATTTATCGAACACAAAGTCACATGACCTACCTGGATCTATGAAACCCTTAACGACTCCGAACACATTATGGATCTGTATTTCAGTGAGAAGATTGTTGACCTCCACGGAGACATTGTCGTTAGTACTACCGAGCTTGTAATCTTGCAGACCTCCATTAGCCCATCCATGAGGAGGACTACGACCTTCCATTTCCCTGAGAATCAGAAAGAATTCTTTATTATTACTGTATGATAAAAAAAAAGGCAATTTTTTAGAAAAAGTCTAAACAATGACGTGCTTCACCTCATGATCGCTGCAGCTGTACTGGCGCGGATGGTCTGGGCAGGTATGCTTGGCAGGCCTGAGGATTTAGCAGGAGGAAACTGAGTGTGGTTGAAAGATGGGAAACCTGGAGTGTACGGATCACCAGAGCCCAGATGGACCTGTGCAAAAAGGACCAGATGTTGCACTGAATAAATTTGGGGGGGGGAATCCTATGTTCAACACCTTCTCTATAGTTTCCACCAAACTAGACCCACATCAGATTCTCCCAGTTAGCATCCAGCTAGCTATTTCTAGTCTCACATCAGTTATCTTACCATACTTTTGTGTGTTGTGGAACTCCCTATACATCTCCTTAGTTTACTTTCAAAAACATTGTTTTTATAATAGCCAGGATGATAAGCACCGACACTGGAGACTCCATCTGTCCATCACCTTACAGGAGTTATACTGTACAAGCAAGCCATTGGCGATGGCGGCAAGAAAAATCTCCATGAGATGGGAAGAAACCATGAGAGGAACCAGACTCAAAAGAGAACCCGTCTGCATCTAGGTGACCCTGAATGTCCATCTAAATCAATGTTGATGTTATAAACTATTCACTGATGCACACTAATGCAAAACTTAGATTTCTCAGATTTATACAACGAAGATGATGATTGTTCAGGGCCTTGCACAATGTAGCTGCTTGGTGGTGGTTTTTGACTTTCCAAGCAGAACTTCAACATCTTAACCACAGAGCTACTCTCAACTTCCCCATTTGCTATATAAATGCAACTACTGTCTGAGTTACTGTTTTAGAAAACCAAATGAACACCTTCTAAACAACAGGAATAAAAAAAATATAAAAAATACGCTGAGGTAAAAACAGATATCAATTATTTATCAGTCATATTGTCTTAATGTGACAATTTATACTTTATAACTATTTTTTGCCGCCTTATATTCCTGTCAACATGGAATCTTATTTGTTCTTATGCGCGAGTTTTTTTACGTAAAGCGTTGCTCTTAAACAAGAGCATGAATTTGCTGGCAAATTTTTGGCTGTGCATCTCTGAGAAGTATCTCAATCCCACACCTCCCCTCATGCGAAAAGCAGAAGCACGTGGATGAAGATCCGTAATGAGGACTAGTGGGAGAGGGTTGTAATTGCTGGAATTTAGTGACCTGGAAGTCGTTTGTGTGGACTGGTAGAGGCACTTATGGCCCCAGAGGAAGAGACAGTCAGAAATTATGCATGTCGCAGTTGCTTTATATGCTTGTGAGCAATTCAATGTTCACAAGAGCTCATTAAAAAAAAACAATATCTGCTATTATCTGACAGTTATGAGATCTGATACGGACGCCAGGGGAACAGGAGGCTTCCGAAAAATCACACAGAGATTTGAGGAAGCGTATTTTGTCCCTCAACTAATTGGACTCAAAGTAATCGGTTTAACGTGTTTACACAGCAGAATTTTAATTTTGTTCGGTTTATAAAAAGGTTTATCCCACCCTTCTGATTACGATTTCATTCGGTTTAGGCGTTTTTAATTAAGATTGAGGTGTTCATATGGAGCATTTTCATTCGGATTGGATTTTTAAACCGATTACTATTCTAAATGTAAACGCACCAAACGCATCAGTTAATAAACTGAATGGATTTCTGTAGAAATCCTTCTCCATTTCAAGAAAATTAAATGGGGTGATTGGGTTTTTTTTTTCCAGGATTGGGGACCCAATTCCCAGGCTATTATTTTCATGTCCTTTATGCAGATACTTACGTGGCCAAGCAAGTCAACGTTTTCGGCAAACGGGTAATCAGCAGGGTCGGGGTAGATCAGCACTGCACTGGCGTTCACTTTGGCAGCATTAGCAACCTGAAATTTTGAAATGATGGATGGCAAATGATTTTTATCTATAAAACGGACAGGGACGCTTTAAGAAATTACGCACAGAATTAATCAAAAAATAAATAAAATCACCAACCTTCTCAGCATAACTAATTTTTCCTGCCCGGATCAAGAGGACCCTTTCAGACATGTCAATGCCGATGTCTTGCAGGCGTCTCAAGTCGTCTTCTTGTCCATAATAGGCGTACAAAACTGCACCCTGGGAAATCAAATCGATAAACTAAGCACATTTTATATCACATAGAATCAGAAAGACTAACAAGGAAAAAAGTTCTGGATACAAACCTGCACTGTTCCCGTTGCGCTGTAGGACAAATAGCCAGGTTCGGAAAACGTATTGCCACGGAACGTCACTTTGTTCACCCCACTAGCAGGACGATCCTGGACCTTAACATAGTGTGTATCGAGCCAGGGCTCCATTCCGTTATCCTTGAATTTGGTTAAGACTTTATTGGCGAGTAGCTCGTCCCCTGCGGATCCTGCTTGATGACTGTCGCTGGAGAACTCCCTAAAATTCGCATGAAAAGTGAAATTCAACTTGTACATTTCACCAGGGTTTCAAATAAGCATAAATGTGGTAGAAGGAGAGTTGAGTTACCTGAGGCTGGTTTCAATGCCACTCGTGGTCAGTTTGCGTTTCAGCAAAGCCGTGATGTCGCTCCAGTCAAGACTGGGAACCGTTTCGATCGGAATCACCTCGTCATCAGACGGAGCAGAGGAAGGAGTAAAAGAAGTCTTGCAAGAGCTTGAACCCTCTTCAGTCGATCTTTTATACATATTAGAGCCGATCAAAAGTCCTGCAAATCAAGAGGCGTTACTAAATAAAAGGTTTACAGGTTTTCCAGTAAGCACTTAAATATAAAATCTTCTCCTGGAAGGACTGATGACATGGCAGTCTCGTTATCTGCATGGGTTTTGGAAGGTGGAAAGAAACCAGGAGACCTTTAGACCAGGCGCTTTAGCTCAGGATCAAGCTGAAACAATAGACTTTGAAGAAACGTTTTGGTAGTCTTGGCTTCTCCAAATCATACGTGCTTCTCCTCAAAACTGTTAAATTCGATGCACAAATTAGACATAAAGCTGCTTCAGCATGACAACGCCCCTGTGCATGAAGTGAGCACCATGAAGACTTAAGGAATTCTTGATAAACAAAATCCATTGTATTGAAGGCATTGTTTAAAACCAAACCAATCAGAAGCTTCTTCTTACCAATCAGAAAGCTTATGAGAATAGCCACGGTCACAGCTATGAAGATGTTTCTGGGGTTGCACAGGCCAGGCTTGCTGACGTAGGCCGGCCGAGCGTAATGGTGTTTTCCATTATCAGCCACTCCGTTCCCTTCAACCTCCTCGTCCACATCAGACGAAAGCTTCATCTCCACATGGCTGGAGTCTTCTTCCATGTTCTGGGTCAGGAATCGCGTGTAGGTGCCCTCCGTCCCATTGAACTGAGGAGATACGAAACACGTTCTGTCTTTTATACTAAATAATGTATAAAGTGCTCACGTGTCATATCACGCTAAAAAAAAGAAAAAAAAAGAAAAAAAAAACAAGAACCAGTACATAAACATGTGTGTGTGTGTGTGTGTGTGTGTGTGTTGGTGGGTGGAAGAGGGGTATTTTCCATATTTCAAAAGAACAATTCAGTTTGCAGGATTGTCATCTAATGTATTCATATAATAACTGAAACTACACAATTATAAGGAAATACAGTGTCGCTGGGCTGGAAAGCACCTCAGCCTAAAAAAAACAGATCATCTGATCTACAGTTGTACTCAAGAAATGAAAATCACAGTAGAAAGCGGTGCTCCTATCTTCCATAAAACATAAAAAGTGGCTGAAAAATGAAATAAAAGTGAATATCCGCAGTTTCGTAATGAAACCAAACCTTCAGAAACTTTATTCATTATCAGGATAAAAGTGTTGGGACACCAGACTTTACCAGCGATATGTGGTTCTTCTCCAAACTGATGCACGCAATTGTATAGAACGTCTTTGGATGCAGCCGCATTATATTTTCCCTTTACTTGAACTTGAAACCTGTTCTGCTGCCCCTGTGCACAAAACCAGCTCCATGAAGATATGCTTCACATGGGTTGGTAAAGTGTGTGGAAGATCTTGAGTGGCCTCCTAAAAAATGCTGACTGCACCCCAGGTCTCCTCACCTACATCAGTAATTTACTAACACCCGTGTGGCTGAAAGCATCTCGCACAAATCTCCACGACGACACTCCAAAATCTAGTGGAACATTTTCTCAGTAGGCATCACCTTCCCAGGGAGGCAATACGAGTAATGCTTTTCTGAGTTCATGCCATATTTTGAGATCACTGCTTGGTAGCTAAACGGCTGGGTTTTTTGTATCTGACTCAATTCCTCAAGAAAAGATCTCACACCGGATATTCAATTTACCGTGATGGTTATTCAGAGGATACATGTCATGAACACAAGCATTACTGAGGTGAAACACAATGCTAGCTAGCTCGTACTGCCTCTCTGGAGGTGACGCCTTTTGGGAAGATGTTCTACTAGATTCTTGAGTGTGCTTGTGGAGATTTGTGTTCAATTATACACACGTGTTTATTTTACTACTGACATCAGCACCTGACTTTCACTGAATAAGCTCAATTAGCTGGAAAGGGATGTTCAAAAAACACAAAGGACCTTACAGTCCGGTGTCCAAAAACCTTTGTCCATATAATGTATAACCTGAACGTATAGTATGGACCTATAGTTAATTATGTAACACTGGAGTGTTTTTTTTTATCATTATTATTATAAATATATAATTGGGAAAATTACAGCACATCATGTTTTTACAAAAATATACTGAAATGAGAAGCATCACATTTACAAACATTTAAAAATAATAATAATGTAATAAATAAAAAGAATGTAAGAGTGCAAAACAACTTACAATTTTTGTTATAGTCGACCTGGCTTGATCCATCTAAAAAAAAAAAAAAAAAAAGGAAAGAAAATTCACAGTGTTATTGATTTTATGCGATTAATTAAACTGCATACGACCCGAGGTTACAATTTAATCCCGCCTCTCTTTCAACTCCAAACAGGGACTTTTGAATAAATCACATGCTTTTCTCTCTAATCAACAATAATAAAAAATGACTTGAAAGTTTTTTGTTTTTTTTTTAAATAATAAGTCATTTATTGAAAGTCTCCCATCTGTGAAAAAAAAGTCCCGCGCTAGCACATGTCCTCACTTCCCATTTACTTGAACGGAAACCTAAAAACACGACTGAAACTATAAAAGAATAAATGCCTTTCAGACCACAGAATTTCATTTTCCTAAACCAGCACCAAAAACCAACGTTCCGCTTCAGAGCCTCGTCGGCAAAGAGCAGGTGTTCTTCAGCTGAACAATGAGCTCCAGACACGACTTTCAGCACCTTTAGAGAACTCATCCAACACTACAATACGCCATCATTTTCACTTTAAAGCCAAGGTGTTAAAGAAATCGTGTTTTTCATGGGTTATTAATGGGGAATTTTAGTAAAAAAGAAATCCAACAACTGAAGCTTTAAATTACACAACCTACTGAATCTTAAAAAAAACAAGACGTGACTAAAGTGTTCTTACAAAAGTTCCTAATTCAGGGGTTTTAATATTATATATAGCTACACACACTAATGGTGGCCAAGGTGAATTGTAGGGACTTAAAACTAGTATAAAATCCAAACATTCTTTCAGTAAATCGAATGTAAATTTAGCTAAGAACTTCCCTGTACAGTAGATATTGAGGAGGTCTTCTCTCTAACCTTTCACCGAGCTCTGCTTTAACAGCAGAACATTCCACGGAGGTCGCTGCAGTGAGATACTGAAGTGTAAATAACCCTGAGGTGTAAACTACAGCTACAAATCTCAGGGTCCCGCTGAGCCTCACGTCCAATCACTCTACTCTGTTCCTCGAGATGCAGCTAAGCCTGAATTATGATTGTATTTCCACGAGGAGAATTTTATATCTGCATGTATAAGGCAGATATATGGTTGCAGGTTACATGCCATTCTTATGTTTTCAACAGATATTAACAGTGACAAATAATCAACTGAAAGCTACTGTAGTTTATAAAATTCAAACAAGATCTAAATTTGTCCATCTCTGAAGAAGAAGTGGATTTCCATATTTCAGGTATAGGTCTAAGTTCTAAACTAATTTGACAAGTTTATTCACTCAATACAAAAAAAAAAAAAAAAAAAAAAAAAAAAAAAAAAACCCACCATACTATTTTAAACAGAACTGTTAAAAAAAAAAATTACATTATATAATTAAAAAAAATTGTATAATTTAAATATAAACCTTGCGACCACCAGAGGGCGCTCCAATATCATTAACGCAAGCAGAAATTCGTGATTTGTACGAAGAACTGGGTGACGAGACAATATGTTGTTCTTAATATGTGCGATAGAATGACGTCATAACACTTTTTGGAGAATGTGACGTTTCGTGAGTATTTCATCATCACTGTAGTCATTATACAGCTTTTCATTACTTCAAGGAGCAAGTACCAATGTTGTTGGACGTGGGAGATAAAATACAATATAAATATATATATAATATTTTTTTTTTTTTTTTTAAACCGGTTCAAAATCCCAAAAAAAAAAAAAAACCCCGAAAGNAATTTTTTTTTTTTAAATAAAATAACCTTTGTTCTGAAAAACACCTCAGTCTGAAAACACCTGCTTGCAAACCTTTCACACGTTTTTTTACTCCTGCAAAAAAAAAAAAAAAAAAAAAAAAAAAGGAACGAGGAAACATAAGACGACTGTTCTACCACACTGCTATCTGAACACGCAGGAATACGTGCGTCCCAGAGATAGAGGTATGAAGGAATGGAGCTGGGGTTACACCCTACAGGGAGAGTCACACACATCAGATCAGAACAAAACGCCAAAATATTTTATTTCCACCACGTCGCTTGCACCAAGTTTATATAACCATTCGAGGTTCTCACAGTCCCATTCATGAGAAAATAAAAATGCATGTTTGTACTTGTTAACGCTCTTGAAGCCTAGACGACCTTCACGTTATGCAGGTCACGATAACCAGCTGAAAGCAGCAAAAGGCTTTCACAATATATTCATCTGAATTGGAGGCTAACTTTTTTTTTTTTTTTTAAACATACAAATCAAAAGTTGTATTATTATTATACAAGTTTTGTTGACATCACATCAGTGTAGGTGTGAACATGCTCAGGCAGGATCTGTAGCACAACAGTGTTTCAGAAGTCTGCTGTTTTATAAGATCATCAAAATAAAAGAATCCGTTTATATATTAAAAAGAAAAAAAAAAGAAAAAAAAAAGAGATGGGAAGTGTGTAAAAATGATCATCTAAATTCATCAAGTACAATCTGAGTGTCTGAGGTACATGAGCTGTTTTATTACAAAGAAAAAAAAAAGCTGAATCAGCAATATTTTATTCAATTGGGGATTTTTAAAGTGTTCGGTTTCTCAGGTTTCTGCAGGTATGCAGTGTTTGACGCCATCAAGTGTGTTGAAGGTGATGGAATTTATCACAAGCCAATAGCGGACTCTTTCTTTTGCCTTTTTAATGCCCCCCCCCCCAAAAAAAAAAAAAAAACTGTCGAAGCAGTGCAGCTCTATATGTGCGTGTTCCTTGTTCTCAAGCCAGAATCCTAATAAATGCCTTTTGCCCGGTTTCCCACGTACTCGACCCAAATCCCCAGCACCATGTGATCGCCTGAGGACTTCAAGAACACATTAATTAGAAGGTGAAATGTTAAAGCACAGAATAACAACAATTGCTTTTGGAAGTATGATTTTGCAAAAAATATTTTCTTAAAAATTTTGAAATCAGGCGTACGTTTGGAATTTTTTTTGGGAGGTAGAGAAGTTGCATTAGAGGATTAAACCCCCATCTCAAGTCCAATCATGTGAGGGTCACATTGCAAAAAAGAAAAATACAATTTCACAATTCGGTTAATCACCGCCAACAAAACCACAACGTTCACTGTATTGAATATCGTGCGGTTTCATAAGGAAGCAAGAGTTTCTCAAGATATCTGTGGGCTGTGGGGGGGGTTTTATACATCTTTTAATTGGTCATGTGTGTGTGTGTAATTTCAGTGTGATGATTAAACTCCACTACAGTTGCACCAATGTTAATTATCTACAACGTAATAATCTACATCTTAAAAGTTACATATTTACATTCTAAACATTTCATGCCCCAAAAAAACCCCATGGAGACGAGTTGTTGTTGCTCAAAAGTTCTAACAGGAACCATAAAGGTTGTAAAGCCAATTAAGGTACGAGGGGAATTTAATTATCTTATTATAGCAAACAACAGAAGGTTGAGCAAACAACAGCTGGTGCAGTTACCTTTAGAATTAGATTATTATGTGCAATGAATAAATAATTAAATAAATATTTTTTTTTGCATAATATCACTTAAAATAAAAAAAATAAAAAAAAAACACACTAAGAAATTAAATATTCCATATAAGTTCTCATCCCAGCAGAAATGCGTGAAGACCTACAGCTAGTCTAATAATGCACATAACAGACAAAAACAATGTCATTAACAAATAATTCAATTAAAAATAAATAAATAAAATAAGAAAAGGATGCACTTAAGAGTCAAAGTTGTGAAGGTCAGGTGCAGTGTTGCCCTGAAGCTCCATATTTACTCCATTGCACCTTCACGATGACCCTTTTAACGCTGTGCAGTTGTGCATTTTTGTGTCGATTTTCTTAAATAAACAAACCGAATACATTAAAAGCTACACGTGCTCACGTGCTCGCGTGCACACGCGCGCGCGCACACACACACACACGTCCTGTCAAATAAAGCTGAAAAGGTCGCACAATAAAAAAAAACGAAATTGTTCGCCTAAAGCATAAAAAACAAACAAAAAAACACGCATCTGTACATTCCCGTGAAAGACGCTCTCTTTAGGATGGATTAAAGAAGGAGGGGGGGGAAGAAGAATGAAAAATGAAAGCTCTTACCCTGGCGTCCTCGCGCGCTCGAGCCGGCGTGCTGATTAAAAGACAACCTTGAAGCACGTTTCACTCCACTAGATACAAGCCAGAAAAGGGGGAGCACGTGTGTCACTTCCGGTAACGTCACGGACACCATACGTGCTCAGTGGCACTCAGAGCGCGCGCATGAGGTGCGGGTATTCAGATATGAGTTTGGTCCCGCGCGTGCACTTGAATATTTAATTGATTGATTGATTGATTGATTGATGCATTGATTGGATTAGACAGAGATCATGCATGCTCCACTGCAGAAGTTCAATCAGATTTATCTGATCTATGCATTAAAAAAAATTCCCTTTCCACATGGAGAATTCATTCTAAACTTTACTGTATCCTGTGTGATAAGAATCGATATGCATGAGGATGCAGTGATCCTGTCTGAACAAAACCCTCGTTTCCGTGCTGTTAAAAACAAAACATCAACATCATAGTGCGGTGATGGAAACAGCAGAGTAACTCGTTAGCATTATTTCCCAAACGTATTTTTAAATCACAACAAATTGCATATTTATTGTATTTTTTTTTTGATTGTGAGATGATCAGATCATTGAAGTATTACTTCTAGTGGTGGGTCAAAAAGGTTGTGGAAAATGCAGCTGCATTGCCTTTTAATGTCTGTCATTAAAAAAATGTAATGCATTTCCTTCACAAGACTCCATATAAATAATATAACATATAATAAAATACCTTCAATTCAATTCCATTTATTTGTATTTTTTTGAAAGCATTTAACAATGCACATTGTCTCAAAGCAGTTTAGAGATAAAGCAGTTATAATGTATTAAAGAATGTAGATTTTTTTCCCCTAATAATTTGTAAGTTGATCACTAATGAGCTAAAAAAAAAAAACCTTCCTAAAATGGCATGAGGAAGGAACCTTGAGAGGGAACCCATTCTCATCTGGGTTGCACAGAACGTCCATTTCTAAGGTTTCTTGTTTGTTTAGGGATAAATTTATTCATGAATGCTCGTGAGACAAATGACTTCCTGGTCTTGCTCCTGTAATCGCTGCTTTACACAGTCATTCCTTCACCTGGCTCTTTTATTTCTCTCTTTGATCTCTGTCTGTAAAGTATAACAAAGAAAAGCACACCTTGTCATATACAAACGGTGCACGGGTCATACATGTCACTGTGTACGAACTGTTCCCTTTAAAGAGATATAATAATAATAATAGAATAAACTAAATGCATAAAATACACCGTTTCTGCTTGTACACAGTAGTTTCTTGATGAAGCCAGAGCAGAGTCGTGTAGCATGCAGCCGGCTCGTTTCCCATTGTACATTTTCCTCCTCGCCCACCGCAAACCTGCCCCAGAGCCTTTTCAGAAGGTGAACATTCAGCGCTGAATGGATCTCTTTCTTTCCAGACGTGTCTGCTCAGCAGACTTTACATGGTCACCTGAAATAGAACGACGTCTCTCCGACGCCAAAACCCTCAAACCAAAACAGGTTTCTGGATCCACGTCAGGAAAAGTGGAAAGCAGACAAGCAACTTTAATTCTGTTGCCCTAATTTTGGGACACCTGTTAAAACAGAAATGATATAATGCAGCGCAGCTGGTGCTTAATCAGCTTTGTCCTTCACAAGCCATGTTCAACATTTCTTTTGCTTTTAATTACAACCATGACTATTATAAAGGTCAATTATTTATTATACACTTGATCAATTAAGCTGAAAGAAGACAGACGTGCAGGTCCATGGTCAGTGATAATATAAACGTGTATCAGTTCTCTCTTGTGTTTCACACGCCCATTGACTTCACCTTTTCAAGTGCAAATGTGTCTCAAATAGTGATTATAGTCTTAGGGGTGTACTGGGGATTACTGGATTACTGGATTACTGGGTAAAATAATAATTTAGGGTTTACTAATAAGAGTTAATCCCATGTTGTTCTCACATGAACAACAAAAACACATTTGCGCACACACTCCCTCCCTCCGGTCTCAGTAGTGTGCCTTTGTACACGTTAACACCAAACATTTATTTAGTACAATGTACACCTTGTTTTCCCACGTACCCTGAATCTAATGGGAGGGACCACGGAGAGCATCCTGAGCAGCTGGATGGATCGCTGCCTGGTTCTGGAATTACCTAAAAGAGCCATCTCAGATTGCAAGACAGCAGATAATGAGGACAACAGAGAATATGATCAAACAAAAGTAATGTGAGTCAAGATTACCATGTACATGCATTGACTCTCTCTCTCTCTCTCTCTCTCTCTCTCTCTCTCTCTCTCTCTCTCTCTCTCTCTCTCTCTTGAGGGTTACCATCTGAATTGGTTTTCCCGGTTTGCATACACAAAGCATCTGAGAGTGCTTTGCTTACAGAGGAGGTGATAAACCCTCCTAAGATGTGCCATTCAACACCCCAACAGGAACCAATGAGCTTTGAACATCCACTATATTGCTAAAAGTATGCAGACACCTGGTCATAGGTGTAGTATGTGCTTTTGAGCATCGCATTTGCACATCAATTTGCTCGCATGTTTCTCTCCACTCTTCTGGGAAGATGTTACAATAGATGTTTTGCAGATTTCTAGAGATTCATTCAGCCACAATGGTGATATTAAAGTCAGGTACTGAAGAAGGTGTGGTGAGAACGTGAGGAGGAATGGAGTGCAGTCAGCGTCCACATTCAGTCATGTTCAATAGGGTTGAGGTTCAGAGATCTATAGCAGGAGATCTTCCACTCCAACCCATGTAAAGCATATCTTCATGAAACTAAGTTTATGCACTGTTGGAACAGTTTTGGGGTCTCCTAGTTAAAGTGAAGGGAAAATTCAAGAGACCGATAAACTTCTGTGTCTCCAACTTGGTTGTAATTGGTTTGTGTTCAACCTCATGAAGATTTCGGACCTTTAAAGAGAACATGTCGACCCTGTGATAATCCCGAGCCATCTAGAGATGTACCAGCTCCAGTTGGATCCAACTCAATGGAGATTTCAGACATTGCACTTTGAGTATAAACAATCTCTTAATTAATACTCAAAATAACCTTCCCCATATGTTTCTCCATCATTGAACATTTCAAGGCTCTGGTATGTAGGAGTTGGTGTTGAATCTATAATGATCACAGATGTTGAGCTAAGACTATAGAAAGGACATTACTCATAATCACACACTCCAGTGCACATGATATTTCTTACTTTCTGCTGTTTATTATGTTGTAATGAATTATAATCACATGCTTGGTGGTCACCCAGATGAGGATGGGTTCCACTTTTGAATCTGGTTCCTCTCAGAGTTTCTTCCTCATAACATCTAAAGGAGTAGTTAATTGCCACAGTCGCCCCAAGGCTTGTTCATCGGGGATAAATACACAAACATTTACATCTAATAAAATTTTTTGTTTTATAATTCTTACATTTCCTAAAGCTGTTTTTAGACAATGTCTATTCTGAAAAACTCATTAGAATTTAAATTTAATTGAAGTGAATTGGAAAACAGCCCTAAAGCAGCTTTACAGAATTCAAATGATTGCAAATGTAAATTTCAGTATCATAAAATAGTCCCTATAAATGTATCTAATAATAAGTGGTCAAACTCCCTGAGATGCTGTGAGGAAGAAACCTTGAGAGGAACCAGACTCAAAAGAGAACCCATTCCTATCTAAAGATGGGAGGTGGTAGCTCAGCGGTAATGGACTTTGGATCGGAAAGTCACAAGTTGAAATCCCACCACCACCAAGCTGCCACTGCTGGGCTTTTGAGCAAGACCCTTAACCCTCCCCTGCTCAGTTTTCCTAAAGTAAAAGCTTCACTTATGACACTGAAAACTCCACCCAAAACAACGTTAAATGTTTCCTCACAGTAGATCTGCTTGGAAGAAATTACACAACTAAAAAATAGTCAAAGATTTGGCGATGTTAAGGAGATACATTAGAAGGAGTTGGTAGATCAGTCCATAAGGGAGATATGGTAGACTTATTTTCAGAAGGTTGTGTGTTCAAAGCCCAACACCACCAAGCCACTACTGCTGGGCCCAGTTCTGAAAATGAGATATGATAAATTACTCTGAAGAAGAATGTCTGCTGAATGATGTAAATGTTCACTATTGGAACAAAAGTATTGGGACATCTGACTGTTCCAGCTAAGATATGGTTCTTTTCCAAACTGTTAACTGTAAGATGCAGGCACACAGTTGTATATGACGCCTTTGGAAGTGGTAGCTTGAATTTTTCCCTTCACTTGAACTAGGAGACCTAAACCTGTACCAGCATGATAATTCCCCTGTGCACAAAGCAAACTCCATGAACTGGAAGCTGGAGTGAAAGCTCTTGAGTGGCCTACTATAGAGCTCTGACCTCAACCCTATTGAATTGGCCTCCTCACCTCACCTGCATCAGCAGCTGACTTAGCTGAGCACAAATCTCCATAAGCACACTCCAAAATCTAGTGGAACATCTTACCAGATGAGTAGAGGTTATTATAAAAGGATAAAGGGGACAAAATGTGGACTGTAATGTTCAAAATGCACTTACCAATCTAATGCTCAGGTCTCCACAAACCTTTGCCTTTTACAGTGTAAATTGGTGTGGTGTTTAGAAAAGTAAAAAAGCTGTATTTTTAGGAAAACTTCCCAAGGCTGATGTGTGAATTTATGACCACACCGCAGGCACACACAATGTTAGCATTTTCCTCTGCCTTGTCTGTGAGACTCAGTAAATTGTTTCTTCCTAGCAGCTGGCATTTTGAGAAAAAGAATGTGGAAATGGGTTCAGCTTCATTTTCCACCACAATTCTCATGTTCACTGAAGCCTGAGTGCAAAATAATAAAAAAAAACAGGTTCTATGGGAAAATTTTTACATCAGGTCATATAACTTAATGCCATGTAACATGACAGGAAGCGAGCTTGAATAATGAGGTCAAACCCCAACATCACTAATCTGCTTCTTCTGGGTCCTTAACCATCAAATGGTATAAATAAGATAAATGTAAGTCAATTTGGCAAAATATGTAAAACATACAAACAAACCAAGAAACCACGACGCAAAAGTAACAAAGAAATTAAAACCAAATCCTGAACTCAACTTCTAGGAACAACAACCATGGAAACTATGAGGTGTAAAGTAAGACTGAAATAAACTAATCAGTGATTGAACACAAAGCATGTAGTTGAGTTAAAGTAGAGTTGCACTCTAAAATATGACTCCAGGAACAGTAAAAGTGTCCCTTTAAACTTTCATTTGGGTAAACGTACAAAAGTATTTGCCTTCAAATGTACTTAAGTATCCAAAATACTGATTTATTATGACTATAATGTTCCTATTATAATTTATATCATAAGACTCTTTACTCAATCATCTCAGTTTATGTGTAAAGACTCGAATGTGACTCTCAGCACACTGATCCATTAATAGAATGATATTAATGACTCAAACACTGATTAATTTCTATTACAATGATCATGAACCCAAAACCTTCTTTTTTTTAACTACTTCAAAAAAATCACGTAAATGAGGTCACGTGTTGTGGCGAGTTCGAGTCTGGAGTTTCTTCATCGTTTATTTCTCCTTAAATGTTCTGCTTGATGTTGAACTGATGCTGAACTGTATAGTGATCAGTAGATACACCGAGCACCAATCAAAACAAGTTTAAAACAGAGACCCTGATTGGTGACTTGCTGCGTATTTGATCAGTTGAGTTTTTAATCCTCATAAATTTAAAGGGAACGACTGATTTCGCAAAATGTAGATGAGAAAGATATTTGATTTTAAAAATTTCCCCGTGCGGAAATACTTCAGTAACTTACAGATGTGCGAAAAAGATTAGAGATATTTAACTTAGATACTATACTTTACATACTTAAGTATATTAACGAATTGCATTTAATTTATTACTGTCCATCACTAGTACTAATTATGAGTCATAAGCAACGGTTGTGTGTATGATCAGTGACAAAACACAATCATGAGATGTGCAGGAAATGTTATGCAATTGCCATAATCCTATGGCAATATCAACCATGAAATCATGTCACATCTATATTTATATTTTATGTTCAATAAAATAAAAACTCACACTTCTTTATGCATCATACCTATTTCCTTAAATTTATTTCAAAATAATGTTTGGGTGATTATCTTTGTGATACCATGTTCAAATCTGTGCTCTGGGTAACTGATCAGAAAGTCAAGGGTTCAAGCCCCAGTATCGACAAGCTGCCACTGTTGGGGCCCTTGAGCGAGGCCCTTAACCCTCTGTGCTCCATGGGTGCTATTTCATGCCTGACTCTGCGCTCTGACCCCACCTAATCCCAGCTAACATTGCTGGGATATGTAAAGGAAACATATTACTGTGCTGTAATCACAGCCACACCAAGCTTCCACACCTGGGCCCCTGAGCAAGGCCCTTAACCACATAGTGCTCAGTTGTATGAATGAAATAAAAAAGGACACCTTTGTGGTGAAAGGTAAGATCGAAGGGTTTAGATTTGAATCTTCAGCTGAATCTTCAGAACTTGATAAAGAAATAAACGGTGGCTCTCTGGAAATGTCGGGATTTAAGCTCACAATTGGGACACTAATGAGATAGAGCTCCATTCAAGGCCACACACTGATCATATACATGCTGATCTCAGTCCCTAATCCACACACACACACACACACACACACACACACACACACACACACACACACACACACTCTACGCAATGCTAAACACTGTAAAACCCTGTAATTTTGCACTTATTGTACATGCAAACTGTTATTTTTTTTAAATCAGTCACCTTTCTGTAACATTCGCTTTGTCTTGAAAATCCTTTCACATGACCTCCATCCGTTCACATGTACTTATATTGCTGGTTTTTTTTTTTTTTATGATCTTTAATTAATTGTAGGTCTCTTTCATGGTGCAGAAGCTGGATTTTACCCCAATGTACACACAATACACCGGATGAGTTTAGTATTTTTATTATTAATATTATTATTATTATAATATGTGCAGCCAAAAAAACATGTTGACATGTTGACAGTATTGAAGTTTGGCTGAAAGAATTTATTTTCTTTAGGAAAACAAGCCTTTCATTTAGATTCCAGATGACTTGGCCTTAACTCTCTTAAAAGTTGATCCTGGATTGCAGACTTGGCAATCAAAGAAAGCACATATTGGGGGTTCTTCACCATTCAATAGAAAAGCATGTGTAAGTCTTGAGCATCCAATACCATCGACCATCGACTTGGCAATAATGATCTACATCCAGCAGGTTCAAGATCATGGACTATTTGGTGTAAATCGGAGCAGTAAAAATAAAATAGTGTGTGCTTGTCTAGGTGGTGTTTGATTATGTTTCAGAAGTTCAGTCACAGACACCACAACCGTTTTAGAGACATCAGACTGACGGTAAGAACCTTCAGTGAGAAGGAACGGCTCCTTTTCAAGGTGACATCCTCATGGCCAAGGTTTTTATATAAACATTTTACAGCTGCTGCACACACACACACACACACACACACACACACACACACACACACACACACACACACACACACACACACACACTAACGCACCTCTCACGGATATCATCTCGCCTATTTCTTCTGAACAGTATCAGTGCTGTGCATCCTGCACCAACCCAACAGTGTGCATGTGCTTTCTGGGAACGGCCGCTTATCTGACACTTACACTTAGAGCAGACTGAGAGAGAGAGAGAGAGAGAGAGTCATTAATGGTAGCATTGCCCTTAACAATAATCTCTTTCTTTCTTTCTTTCTTTCTTTCTTTCTTTCTTTCTTTCTTTCTTTCTTTCTTTCTTTCTTTCTTTCTTTCTGAGAAGCTACCAATTTACTCCACATTTCTCTGAGGCCATTCTCCAACTCATTCAGAATCTTCAGATCATTTCTTTGTGCTCGTTTTGTGTTGTTTCGACTTCTGTGAATTGAAGTAGAAACTAATCCAAAATATAATGTTGAAATGACAAGCTTCAAGCAAAGACCTGAATTTTTTGTTCTTTTAATGCTGTTCCAGCATCAATGACGTTTTTATGGCAGGGTCATAGCAGGTGGAGTGAGACCTTTTAGTAGTTTTTACAGTATTTTAACGTACAGCAACTACATAAGAGCCTTCACATTAATCCTTAATAAGTGATATATTGTAAAACGTGTTGTCCAGTGTTGGTACGAGCATCACAGCCTATTAATATACACTTTATGGTCATTTGTGTTTCACAAAAAGCACATATTGGGGGTCCGTCATCATTCATTAGGAAAGTTTCAAACTCATGACCTTGAGATAAGAATATCCAAGCAGTAAAACCTTGCTCTTCAGGGCTGGAACAATAATTCTGCATAATTCAATCCTATTGTTGATTATTTTCCTCAACAGCACACACCCAAGTGAATTATTCCTTCAATATATTGTATATACTTATTTTTCCCACTTGCACGTACACCACGCTTCATGTTTTGCTGTGATTCTTTTGTAATCAATGCGACAGAAACCTGAGCAGATGTCATCTTGCACGGTTCTGTTCGGATAAAAGCTTGTGTTAAATGGCTGAATGTTAATAATGAGCTGGTGATCTCAAAATCCCTGGATTATAAAACGTATGCATTCTTTAACCACACTGGCTTTTATAAACACACGAAAGTTTCAACAGCACCTGGAATTAGATGATAAGTCAAGCCTGAGAAAGTGATATTGTGTCCATTGTTTATCTGATTCATTTTGTTTTCTCTGGCTCAAAGCACTGTGTTGTGAACACACAAGTAGCAGCAGGTGCTGTGAAATATAAGAAAAAAAAATATTATTAAAACTAGAAGGACTGATAGGGATTGAGCTGTTGATTTCTTTTATAACATGGATTTGATTTCACATATAAAGCCCTTATCTGAGGCTCTTTCTGATACAGCTAAATAAAGAACCTTAATCCCTGGTTACTCATCAATCAACAATTCTAAACTTTTAAGTAAATATTCAAGTGAAGGCAGTGACATTTAACACACTGTCACATGAGAAAGGTCTGTACTGATCCTCCTAACCTGTTGGTCACTGAATAAGATTTAAAAAAGTATTTGATTGTGTTTAGTAATGTTATAAACAGATCTAGGATTCTGTGCTAAATCATACAGAGATAAAATCTTGTCGTAAGATCTTCCGTGTTCTTCCAACCCATGAAAAGTAAATCTTCCTGAAGCTGGCTTTACTTTAGGTGAAAGGAAAATTGTTCAATAGGGTTGAGGTTCAGAGTTTTATAGCACACAACTCAAGATCTTCCACACACTTCCAACCCATGAAAGGATCTTCATGGTGCTGGCTTTGTTCACAGGGACTTCATCATGCTGGAACAGGTTTGGGTCTCCTAGTTCAGGTGAAGGGAAAGTTTGGAGAAGAACCATGTGTGGCTGAAAAAAGTCAGGTGTCCCAAAACTGTTTTGAATGCACCACCTTTGAACATGCAAATAGCAGAGAAATTAAAAGTATGAACTGTTGTTTATTGTAACAGTCACGGCTTGTGTGCAGTGCTGTGGATTCCCAAAACAGGAACCTGTAGAGTGCTTTAGTTCTCATTCAAAACAAATAGCAAACAGAAAAGTTCCTAAAAGTGTAACAGAAACTGAGTGAAGGCAGGCGTAGCGGAAGAGGTGTGGCAGGAGGGCAGGGGGGGTGGAACGGGTGAGGCAGACGGGGTGGAAGGGGTGAGGTGGGGCGGGAGAGGTGAGGCAGGCATGGCAGGAGATGTTCTGCAGCATCATTTTCTCACTTGCCACCTACGCTTTAATCACTGGGCTCAGGAAATCTGGGTTACTGACTTCAAGCCCTCATAAACCTTTATGAAGGATCATAGAGGAATTTGAAGTGTTTCTCGTTAGCTGTGTGAGTGAAGCTCAGAGCTCAGCAAACAAACATGAACCGTGAGAACCTGGGGAACAGATATCTGTGTGTGTGTGTGTGTGTGTGTGTGTGTGTGTGTGTGTGTGTGTGTGTGTGTATAAAAAGAGTATCAGTGGAAGCAAACTACACTAACATTCAATCCTCCTCAATCTGCACACACACACACACACACACACACACACACACACACACACACACACACACACAAACAAACATACACACAACCACATCATTAAATGATATGATGTTAATTGTGTTGAAGTATTTAATCATTTGTCTTCAATTATATTTAAATATTTATTTTATTTTTACTTTTCAGGATCTGATCCGGGACGTGATCAACTCACTGATACTAATAGCCACTAATCAAACTTGATATTTGACTTGGTTTTTGAAATGGATTTCAGGATACACAATAAGTAATAAGTATGTAAATAAGACTGAAATTTGACTTTGAAATTTAATATTTGGAATGTTTTTCTTTTAATGCTTATGTTCTTTACCAATTTTGATATGAATGCTTAGAAAATATTGACCCTAAAAACATCAAAAACGTATTATATGGTGCCGCACGTTTGATCTCAGTCATTTAGATTATTTTTTAAAAGGAAATGCTTAAATATTGGGTAAAAATAGTGTTGATATTGGTTCCGAAGATGTTTATTCCGAGGTAAAGGCTCAACTCTAGACATGCAAATAAAAACTTTTTGCTGTAAATTTGACATTTTCGAAACGTTTTTAGCTGCAAAATGTGACATGAAATCAGAGGCAGAGTTTCTGCTTCAGAACATGTACAAGGATTCAGAACATGTACAAGGACTCAGAGTCTGAGATAAACTCCGTCTTCCTCCCAGTTTTACAGAGAAAGAGAAACTTTTCACCCCACCCAGTCATAAAAAAGAACCACAGCACACACCACGCCTCTGTCCACCTCCTGCCCACCCGGTGCCTGGACATGGGAAATGATGTGAACCCTGAACACACACTCGTACACTGAATAGACCAGAGAAGGTCACACTGGGACTGGTTCAAGCAGATAAAGTATCAGTCCAGGAACTCCTGAAGAACACTGACTTATCTGCATCTGCATGTGAAAAAAACACACACACACACACACACACACACACACACACACAAACACACACACTGTGACCAGCCACAAGGCTTTATAACTTGTATGTGTTTAATGTGTGTTTAAGTATTCAAAATAGCACACACACACACACACACACACACACACACACACACACATAGTGTACAGCCACAAGGCTTAATAACGTGTATGTGTTTAATGTGTGTTTAAGTATTGAAAATAACACACACACACACACACACACACACACACACACACACACTCACCTCCATGCACACACATAATATGTACACACGCCTCCTTGTGCACATGTTTACACACACACACACACACACACACACACACACACACACACTCATCAGCTACAGTTCACTTTCTTCGCTGTTCACAACAAAGCGATGTGTACACTAAGCTAAAACCCGAATGCTAGCTTTAGCATTTCTCCATTTTTACTGATACGGTCAGAATAGGGCTGTTTACATGGGTGTGTACGTGACTGAAGATCTGCGCCAGGGGCAGTTTTATCTTTAGGTGGCTCCAATAACAGCTAGAACCAGCTGTTTCATCTGAGACCCAGTCCTCACGTGGATGGACATTTTTATTTGACTTATTTTTATTTTTTTAAAGCTTCATTTTTTCAGTGATTTTGTGCAGACGCAAAAAAAAAGGAAATAAACATGATTTTAAAAATAATCAATATTCAGGACGGGTGTTAAAGTTTTCAATAAACTGTAAAGAGTTTACACATGATTTTTGGAGGAGGCACGAGGCCACTATCACTCCCACTGTGTTCATGGGTTCGGCTTGTTTTAACCAGTCAAGTGCAGTGTTACTGATTTGAGTAAACTTGAGTTCTGCATCAGTTATTCCACCAGTTTTTCTTTTTCCCATTTCAATTCAATTCATTTGTATTGCACTTTTAACAATGAATATTGTCTCAAAGCAGCTTTACACAGATAATGTGGTGATAAAAAACGAAGATGTTCTTTATAAGTGTAAGTTTGTCCCTGATAAACGAGCTGGTGAAGACTGTGGTGAGGAAAAACTCCCTGAGATGCATAAGGAAGAAACCTCGAGAAGAACCAGACTAAAGAGGAAACCCATCCTCATCTGGGTGCCACCGAATGTCCATTTATTACAGATATACGATGTTGAGGGGTGCAGTGATGATGATCAGAAGCAAACTGTATTCCTGAGTCAGTGTAGCAGACTGTTGATAATAACTACAGTCCAAATCCATCCTTAAAGCTCCCGTTCTCACTCCGGAAATTCATTCCTGCCATTATATATTCACCAGAGATGTAAAGAGTCGCACACTTGAGTAAAAGTAAAGATACCTTACTGCAAAACCGACAAAAAATCCTATCACAAATTCCTATATGACTCAAGTAAAAGTCTTAAAAAAGTCTTCAAGTATATGATTTGAACAGTATTTGACTCAAAGATGCATTAGTCCTCGACACCAAGACACACGTTAGCGAGAGGCCAAAAACAGTGGATTTGTAAAGTTTTAGTTCCTAAAACACAAATCTAATTGTACACATCAAACTGCATTAACAAAAAAGACCAAGTAGTGCAGCGAACATTCAACAAACAAAAAGACAATATGATATATTGTAATTATATTATATATTATTATAATATAATTATTACTATTTATATTGCCACAATATGATGTCACAAAAGAAGAAAGATTAGTATTCAACTGACAATTTAAATAAAAGTAAATAATTGTCGATAAAGTAAAAGCAAATAGAGATCAATGATTTGATGCACATTTGAGTCTCAGAGAAGGATTTTTTTTTATTATTCAACTTCAACAAAAGCTGGTTCTCAACGCTTTTGGAATGAATTCAAGCTCATTTTGGACTGAAAATAAGGACAGCGGTGCTAAAAGGTCTCTCAGAGGAAGCAGATGTGGGTAGAGGAGTGTTAAATGTTGAATTGATCTTCAACAATTGTGCAAAATGTCATTGGTAACATCATCGTCCATAAAAATAGAGCGAAGTAAAAAGTACATCTATCGACTCATAAATGTAGATGAGTCGACAGTAAAAGTTGGTCATAATCTTTAATATTCAGGAAAAATAGAAAGTAGCCAAAGACATTATTCAAGTACAGTAACAAAGTGCATTTAATTAAACCACTGATAAACACAAAATCTACACAAGTACACGACTGACATATTTTATTTCTTTCACTCCTGGATTTCTTCATGATCATGTGGAATCCTAATAAAAAGGAAATAGGAGCTGAGCTGGGAAGGATGTGCTACAAGTTAGAGCAATAACGGATGGTGATTGAAATGTTTTGACTTGTGAGAAGATTGTGTTGCGAAATGGAGAAGTATAGAAAATGTCAGAAGTTTGTGTGTTTGTGGATTTAGAGGAAGCGTACGAGTGGAGAAAGAGAGGAGTTGTGGTATTTTATGAGGAAGTCTGGTGTGTCAGAGAAGTATGTAAAGGTGGTGCACGACATGTATGATGACAGTGTGACAGCAGTGAAGTGTGCAGTAGGAACGAAAGACTTGTTCAAGGTGGAGGTTGGACTGCATCAAGGGTCGACTCTGAGCCCTTTTCTGTTTGCAGTGATGATGGACAGGTTAACGGACAGGAGTCTCCATGGACTATGATGTTTGCCGATGATATTGTGATTTGTGGTGAGAGTAGGGAGCAGGATGAGAAGAGCCTGGAGAGGTGGAGGGACACGTTGGAGAGAATGCGAATGAAAGACAGTAGGAGTAAGGCAGAGTACATGTGTGTGAATGAGAGAGAGGGCAGTGGAGTGGTGCAGTTGCAGGGAGAAGAGGTGGAGAAGGTGGAGGAGTTCAGGTACCTGGGGTCAACAGTGCAAAGTAATGAAGAATGTGTTAGAGAAGTGAAGAAAAGAGTGCAGGCAGGGTGGAGTGGGCGGAGAAGAGTGATAGCAGGAGTGATTTTTGATAGAAGAGTATCTTTGAGAGTGAAAGGGAAAGTTTATAGGACTGTGGTGAGACCTGAGATGTTGTATGGTTTAAAGACAGTGGCATTGAGTAAAAGACAGGAGGTGGAGCTGGAGGTAGCAGAGCTGAAGATGTTGAGATGTTTGTTGGAAGTGACGACGATGGACAGGATTGGAAATTAGTTTATTAAAGGGACAGCACATGTAGGACGTTTTGGAAACAAGGTGAGGGAGGTGAGATTGAGATGGTTTGGACATGTGCAGAGGAGGGACATGGGGTATATCAGTAGGAGAATGCTGAGGATGGAGACACCAGGAAGGAGAAAAAAGAGGAAGGCCAAGAAAGAGGTTTATGGATGTGGTGAGGGAATACATGCAGGTAGTTGGTTTGAAAGAGGCAGATGTAGAGGACAGTAATATGGAGACCGATGATCCGCTGTGGCGCCCCCTACTGGGAGAAATAATTATTTGATCCCCTGCTGAGAGAAACAGTATCAAATATAAATCCAAAAAAATACTTACATAAAAAAAGATCTGGTTTATTGGAGATCAAATAGTTATTTCACTCGATCAAATACAAATTAATTTAGTACCTCAGTGGTTCAGCTATTAGTTTAGATCTAAAAAATATATATTATTATATCATTTTTATTTTAATAATATTTATAGTTATTATGAAAAATGGTTAGTGATAAAATGTAATGGATATTAATGATTATACCTTAATATATAAATGTATATATATTTAATTACATATACACATCTTAATGCTTTATTTCTTTAACATATATATTAGCACACACAAAAGCTTTAAGCACGTGACTTATCGTTGGTAGCTTTGTAAAATAATCCGGGTCTGTTTTAATACCTGATAAAATACATTTTGTTTTTGTTTTAATGCTTAAAAAAATAAATCAGGCTCATTATTTCTACCTGTATGAGTGTGGGAAAGGATTCCCCATTCAGTTGTATTTCCACGCTTTACCACTAGAGGGAGATACACCGTTTACCACTCATGATAAGTGTTACCTCTGACGTCACAGAGCACCGTTCTCTCTTAATCAGGAGTATAAAGCACCAGAGGTTCTTTGCTCCTGAGCTGGAGAAGGTGTATGAGTTTGTCTGCAGGGTTTCTAATACTAAATAAGTAAAATGCCAGTAGATATAGAGCAGTGGACGGGTCCTCTGTCCCTGACTGAGGTGGAGGAAAAGCCGAGGAAACCCTTGACGGTTAGATACGGGTCTCTGGAGATCGACGAGCTGGGGAAAGTGCTCACACCCACGCAGGTGCAGAGCAAGCCCACAGTGGTCGAGTGGGAAGGCTGCGACCCCACCAAGCTGTATACTTTAGCCTTGACTGATCCGGACGTTCCAAGCAAGAAAGACCCCAAATTCAGAGAATGGCATCACTTCCTGGTGGTCAATATAAAAGGGAACGATGTCTCCAGCGGGTGCGTGATGACTGACTACATCGGCTCTTGTCCTCCGAAAGGATCTGGTCTCCATCGTTACGTGTGGTTGGTGTATGAACAGCCAGGAACATTAAACTGCACTGAAACCGTCCTGTCCAACCGTTGTGGCGACAATCGCGGAAAATTCCAAATCCAAAACTTCCGTAAGAAATACGGCCTCGACGCTCCGGTGGCTGGAAACTGTTACCAGGCCGAGTGGGACGATTATGTCCCCAAAATTTACCAGCAGATTGCAGGGAATTAAAGGAGTGTTTTTTCCCCCCACCTGAAATCAATCAGTAAAATGTTAAAGCTCCAATTACTCCAATTACATTAAGAGGTGGATGATTTGGCCCAAATGAAAATATTGGGAGATACGATTTAAGATTTGAAGATAAATGCAAACAGCATGGCAGTAAAGCATTTAAAAGAAGAAGAAGGAAAAAAAAGCTTTTTACTTCAGTATTATTCAATAAAGCAATTAAAAAATGCATATAAACTTTGTAGTGAGCCGACGTCCAATCAGATCCTTGTTACTAGGCAGAATTTGTTCGATCTTGTGATTGGTGGCTCGTGATTGGTCATAACGTCTTTGGCGAACATGATAGAAATTGCAGTCATATTTCCCACCTGAAAGCAATCAGTAAAATTTTAAAGCTCCAATTACTTATATCAGTAGGAAAATGCTGAGGATGAAGCCACAAGGAGGAGGTTTATGGATGTGGTGAGGGAGAACATGCAGGTAGTTGGTTTGAAAAAGGCAGATGTAGAGGTAATATGTAATACAGTAATATGGAGACAGATGATCTGCTGTGGCGCCCCCTAATGGGAGAAATAATTATTGAATCCCCTGCTGAGAGAGACAGAATAAAATATACATCTAAAAAATACTTATATGGTATATTGGGTATCAAAAACTTATTTTACTCGATCAAATACAAATTAATTTAGTACCTCAGTGGTTCAGCTATTAGTTTATATCTAAGAAAGACGTGTTAATATTTTTATTTTTATAATATTTATAATTATTATGTAAAATGGCTGGGTTAGGGATAAAATGAAATAAATATAAACGATTATACATTTTTATATATAAATACATATATTTATTACATATTTACCTTAATGCAATAATTCTACAATATATATTAACGCACACAAAGGCTTTAAGCTTGGTAAAAAATAATCCGGGTTTGGTTTAAAACCTAATAAGAGACACATTCAGTTGTAATTCCACGCTTCACCACTAGAGGGAGACACACAGTTTACCACTCATAATAAGCGTTTTCTCTGACGTCACAGTGCACCGTTCTCTATTAAGAAGTATAAAGAGCCAGAATCACACACGATCAATCTTAAACCCAGTAAAGTTGGAGTGTTCTGAATCCTGGTACCGTATTTTTTTTTTTTACTGACACGACGGTGCGAGAACAATCTCCTGATCAGCGCACACCAGATAGTGAAACTCCCTTAAAATTGGTCCTTCGAGCGAGATAGTAAACCTGAACTTAACCAAACCGGAAGTGCTGAGGAAGATTTATGGTGTAACACCGAGCGCTGGTTTAGTCGCTCGAGACCTTGACCGCTTCACTGGTGAGACTGAAATGATGTAAATGAGATGCTGTTTAATAAAATATAATATTTGCATATTTATATGAAAATAAAGTTTAGCGTGTGTGTGTGTGTGTAAACAGCGGCGTCATGGTGTTACGGAGGCTCGTGTACGCGTTGATCAACAACGCGCAGCTGGTGGAGAGACTGGCCGAGTCGAGGCCCATCCGCCGGGCGGCGCAGCTCACAGCTTTCGCCCTCACCCGAGTGCAGCTCGCCGGTAAGGACGCCGCCCGCCAGATCCGCTCCGGAGAGGTTGGCCGGAGAGGCGTGAGACTTCGAGACAGTTTCCTCCGGGAGGTGAAGGAGGGCATAAAAGACGCGTCCCGAAAAATTAAGGACAAGAAGTGACCAGTGAAAGTCTGTGTGAACTCTCAGTGTCAGGTTTCCAGAAGAACTGCTTGTTTTGCTGTGTATATAAAATTATTAGTGATCTAAATGTGCATATAAATAAGTCTTATTAAGTGGCTGTTGAATCTCAAACAAAAATAAATAAATCAGGCGATAATAATAAATAAAAACCCAGCACTTCCAGTGTTTCTGCCACATCTGGAACGTGTCTTGGACGTGTTTCAGAAGCGTGAAAACTCCTTCTGCAATTTGCTCTGGATCAAAATGGTGAATTTTGAGCTGATCATCTGAATGTGGACGTGATGTCGTGTGAATTGTTCTCACAGACGTGTTAATGCACTCAGATCAGAATAGCACTAATTAAGCCATTAGTCTCAAAACTTCTTAATACCAACCAACTCGTTTATATGAACCTGTTCCAGATTTATTTCCAGTTTCTTATAAGAAGGAGCTCCAATTTCCTGAGAAGAACTTTCCACAGTTTTCCGCACTTTGAGGATTTTTGTTCATTCAGCTACAAGAGTGAGATCAGGTCCTGATGAGGCGGGTCTGAGGTTCAGGTTGATGTTCCAGCTCATCCCAAACATATCCAGTGAGGTTTAGGAAGTTGGTGTTCCTCACAAAGGTGCTTGAGTTCCTCTGCTTAAATCTTGCCTCGATCTCCCTTTTATTCCTATGATCTTCAGAAATTATGCATTACAACATTCTCCACATTCAGTCTGACTTGAGTGTAGATTTAATTCAATTTTTTTTTTACTCTTGATGATGAGATGGTTTTGTTTTGGGCTAAAATGATTCCCCAGAGTGACGAGTAATTAGAATGAGAACTCATTTGCACCACCCGCTAAACTCTGGACCACTCTGGGGTCTCATTTATAAACGTGGCATAGGCACAAAACAGGGTTTTAAAAAAAATAAAAAGTGCATACGCCATGGGGTTTTTCTTTCATCCATATCCAGATTCTGTGACCTCCGTGGTCCGAAACATTCTCAAATACTGAAGCACATTTTTCCCCTTCAAAATGGAGACCTAGAATCCACCATATCCATCTGTAAATTGATGGAGTTGTTTGTTTGTTTTTTATTAGTGCTAAATTAATATTGATATAGGGGCCAAGCACCAAAGTCAACTCAGACCTGATGTGTTAATCAGTGGAAGTTTCAATAAGGAGAAAATTATAATAATTCGAAATGTTTAGAAATAAGCTCTGAAGATTTGGTTGCTGTACCTAAAAAAATAATATTATAATAAAATGTCCCAAAACTGTTATGTTTGTAAGAAATATGTATCAACTCCAAATAAGAGCATTGACACGAGACATCACCTTTAAATAACCCACACAAACAGCGTGCTGTATGAGAAAGTGTTTTATTCGTTGAATTAGCCGTCCCCTCCTCTGATTTTTGTCCTGATCAATGGAATGAATCAGTAGGTTATTTACATGGATTGATTTATTTAGTCCCCAAAGTGTCCCTAACAAGCAGAGGTGTTGAGGTGGAAAGACGATCAGTCTCGCTACCCGAGCAGAGCAGCTCCTGGAACGGCTTTGGAAAAGCAGGTGGTGGTGGTGGTGGTTCCGGGTCGGGTCGAACCAAAACTCAGCAGACTTCGGCTCTCACACACACACACAGCACGGACGTCTACAGAGCGAGAACTGAGGTGAAGAACAGCGTGAGAGGGTTTGGCTCTTCACAGTGAAACACTTCACTTCATCAGTACGCTGCGTCAGTGTAAGAAAATAAAGGCGGCCAAAGGAAAAAAAAGGAAAAATATATATCCGTAGTATAAGTCTGAAAAATCTCATGTTCCTTTTTTTTTTTGTTTTGTTTACGTCCTATAATGTAAAAGAAAAGAACTCCCGCAGTACTAGTGCTCACATAAAGTTCACTATAGACTTTTATTATAACAAAATAGGCAGTTGGTGGAGGGTTAAATATCTGTTAAGATTTCATTGTACAATAAATTTTCTTTTAGCTACGCGTCGGCTTTTTCCAGCCACAGATGTGCACGGACATCCTTCAAAATGGCAGTTCCTTACAAATGGCATACTTCTCTACATGGAAAAAAGGTAAACTGATGTTCAGTATGTAAGACACTTTGGAAAAATGGACAAAACCATAAAACATTGACGTGGATGAGACCCGTTCCTGTACAAATGCGAAAAAAAAGAACAAGCGCTCGAGTATTGACGATAGACCGTATTTGTGAACAAAACAAAAAACAAGGATTAATGTGAAAACATGGAACTACGATGGAAAGAAAAGTAGGAGGAAACTAAAAGTCAAAGAAGACATGCTCTTAAAGCTAGAACGTGCAAAGTTTTGCGTTTATAATCTTCCTGTCTGCTATTTTATGATTTCCGATGCCTGAGATTTAAATCTGTAATCAACATCATACACAATGAGGGAAGAAAACAAAACAAAAAACAAAAAGGAAATGTAAAGGATCCAGCTCAGTCCATGTTTCTCTTCTTCTGTAAAAAGTATCCTCCCTTAAACATTAAGGAACTGTACCGTTTCCAAAGTCCTTGCGAATGGATGTCAGGTTTCGGCATCACTGCATCCATCCCCTCTCTCTCTGTAAAACAAAAACCAAAAAAAAACTGGAAGATCTGTGGGACAACCACTGGCATGTCGCTGGGAAATGAGAGTGAGGGCCGGACTGAATCAGGATCAGGGAATAGATTGTTAAAAAAAAAATTGAGGAAAAAAAAAAAGAGTAATAAATAAAACAAAAAGGGAGAATGGGCTTTGCTTCGCAGCGCTTCATAGTTTCTCCTTGGATAGTACCCATATGTATGGTCCAGACTGCTCCTCGATGATCTGCTTGACTTGATCGTAGATTTCTTCCAACGTGTCTCCCAGGATGATTGCTGCAACACAAACACAGAAAACAACCTGATTATCTCTCAATTCGCCAACTTTACGAGGTGGCATCAAAAACGTGTCGAGTTTCGTTTTGTAACACGCCAGCAGATGGCAGCACGAGGCTGCACGCACTCAGTCACAAGGAGCTGATTATTTTCAATCGTTTTCCAAAATTTTGCTCATCCACAATGAAACATCTTCCCAGAAGAGTGAATGTTATTACAACAGCAAATGGGGACTCAAACCTGTGTCCCTATGATGCATGTTGTTTATATACAGAGTTCTTTTGAGGTGACTGACCTGTGAAGTGCTCGGTAAACTCCTGCTCCAGCTTCATGGCTCGTTCATACGTTTTTCTGCCCTGTTCATCCGTCAGCCTTCTGTTCAACTCCCTGATACACAGAGTCGTTTAGTATTTATACAATTTAAGTACGATTGAATTATTTATGAGTCTTTTCTTTTCGATTATTTTTAATTGAGTGTCTTATGGTCAGGAAGATGAGCGCCAAATCATGGTCATAAACATGTATACAGGGAAATGTACACTTTAATAACACCACTGTGTGTGTGTGTGTGTGTATGTGTGTGTTGGTGTGTGTGTATGGAATCTATGTTACTTACATGATATTCTCCACTGATTTTGGTTTGATGAAGATAGCAATGGGATAGAGCTGAGCAACTTGTAGTCTTTTGATGGCATTTCCCGATACATCAAGTATGCAGTGTTTTCCCTGACAAGAAGAAAACAATATTTATTTAACTACAGTCCCAAACCTGAAGACCTGAAACCCATCATGTTCCGAGTCATTGCTAAAAAGAGGTTTATTGATATGGCGACGTTTTCTGGAAGCAAAAGTGTTATTTTTATACACGATTTCATTCAATGTGATGAGATTTTTATATAAAAGTGATTAATAGTCGCACTTTTTCCGCCACTTCTCGAACAGACTGCACGCTGGTGCCGTAGAGGTGGTTGTTGTACTGGCCCGCCTCGATGAACTTATGCTCCTGGATGTCTCGCTCCATCTGTTCTCGAGACACCATAAAATGGTAATCACGTCCGTCCACTTCGTAGTCCCGCTTCGGCCGCGTCGTATCTTAAACGTGACACGAGAAACAAGGTGTGAAGACGTGGTGTTAAGCGAAGCACCATCACCCCTATTGTTTTAGCCTCGATTTGCTAATTCATACAAATTCATGAACTTCACTAGAACTGCCTTTTTAAGCTTTTGACTCAGTTTTGACGTCAAAATGACGAGCCTGAAGATACTCACGAGGAACACAGGAGCCAAATTTGTCAGGGAACTCTGAGATCAGATCATCATTAACTCTGTCCTTCATCGGCCCCAGGATGATCACCGGACGAGAGTAGTTCACTGTGGGAACAGAAACGATCACTCAACAATAACTCAATGACAGATTTCTACAACTCAAATCTACTGATGCACTATTTCTACTAGAGGTCGATGGATACTGTATTTTACAAACAAACCTAACATTCCATATAAAATAGTACTGAACTTAATTACACACACACAAAAAAAAAAACAATACAGAATCATGAAAACATGCTAAATGAAATAAATATGAATAATCAAATTATTAAATATCGAGAAAAATAAGACATGCATACTAAACATTTGTACATTCAAACAGAAAAAAAGCAACACTCCACATAAATAAAAACAGTTACATACAAAAGACACAATTTAAATAAACAGCATGTGGTGTCAGTTATTCGCCTCTAGAGGCTGCTCTCGTACTGTATGAAGCAACCCGGAAAAACTATCGATAAGGATTTGATAGCCGATAGTTCCAGCAATCAACTAGCAGTTGACCTCTAATATGGACAAACATTTGGAGAAAACCTGAGTATGGGAATCGTATGTGTTTTCTCAATACCCCATCCCACATTTAGTATCTATTTGCTGCAGTAATAATCTTCACTCTTCTGGGAAGATGTTCCACTACAATTTGAAGTGTGCTTTTGGAGATTTCTGCTCATTCAGCTACACTGGATTTAGTAAAGTCAGGTGCTGATGTAGTTTATATGAGGAGGCCTGGGGTGCAGTCAGTGTCCACATTCATTTGTTCAATCGGGTTGAGGTCAGACTTTTTTAGCAGGCCACTCAAGATCTTCCACTCCAACCCATGTAAATCATATCTTAATGGAGCTGGTTATGTGCATGGGGGCATTGTCGTGCTGGAATAGTTTTTGGTCTACTCGTTTTGGTGAATGAAAAATATAATGCTACAGGATCCAAAGATGTCCTATTATTCAAAGTGCCTCTAACTTTGTGCTAACTGTTTGCCTAAGAAGTACACATGACTGGAAAGGTCAGGTGTCCCGATATAATTTAACTAGGTATAACCTTGGATTATACTTATTATATATAAATACATTTGTATTAGAGTTTTTTTCTTACCTTCTTGTTGACACACAGGCTCGTAAGATAATACGTATTCCTCTTGACCACCTGAGAGTCGAACACAACAAGCTGGTTAGAAAGAGCAGTGTTACCTTCATTCATGGTCTTATGCGGTGTGTATGCAGGGTTTAGTATAGCGTATAAAGTCTACTTTGAAGAAGATCGAACATGCTCCTCTTAAACAAGTCTTCATGACTCAACCCGTCTGTCATTCATGACGCAATTTAAGAATGTTTACACATGGATGTATCCGGATCCTTTAGCATGCAAAACTGAACCGATCTTACAATCAGGGCATTCAGCAACATGCAGAACAAAGCCAAGGCCAAATCGTAAAATATGTTTTTCAAAGCCACATTAATTTTATGACAATCGTATCTGTATGTATGTAAACAGACAGCTGTAAGTATGTGATTTGCGGCAGTGTAAAGTATTAGTATAAGTAGTAAGTACCTTTAACTCTCTACTCAACTACATTTATGATTCAATAGATGTACTATTATTGCTTTATCAGCTGTCTCATTTATTCTGCCATCTACAGGGTATTGAAGGTACTACATGCAATTTGTCTTGTTAAATGAAGCTACTCCACATACAGGCGAATTTGCGTTTTTATGTCGAATGCCAGGTCTTTTACATGTTACTGTAATTTTATTCGTTAATTAAAAGATCCCTTTTTGAGGTGTACAATTTGATTTGGATTTTAGAAAATAAAACCTCACAAATTAACTGGTTTTGGTCTTGAGGACTCGTGTATCTTTAAACCTACGTACAACACGAGTCAAATACACAAGTACTGTTCAAATCAGATGACTCAAGTTGTAACATGCGCAGGACACGCATCGGATCTAACTTGACTTCCCTGTCGAGCGGGAGACAAAAATGAGAAGTCGAGGAAGCTCTGTTGCTATGGAAACCGGCCCGGGGCTGGCTTTGCCCTCGTTGATTGATTTTAGTTTTATATCTCGTCTCGAACGTTCTCCTGCCTCCTCTCCCTCACCGCAGTGCCCATCCCTCTTAGAGGAAATAAAACCCTCCTTTCTGTCTAACACTGTATAATCACAATCAGAGGAACCAATCTGCATGAGGAAAAAGGAGACTTTTTTTTTATGTCTCGGTACCAATGTAAACCTGCGTACATGTGCATGCATATAGTGTGTAACGGTGTGAGTGAGTGTGTGGGTGTTAGTAATAAAAACAGGTAAAAAAAAAGCCAGACATGCAGATGGTGGCACGGAGGATGGAAAATACAAGGAAAACTTACGGTAACTACTTTCACTATCACTGGCATTAGAGGTCACATGCTCTGAAATCACAACACGAGGGAACAGATGGTGAAAAACCCACAAAATACGCACACGTATTAGAGTCAGATGGAGAGAAAGAACCCCAGCAGTGAAGGAACACCCAAATGAAAACCAGGTACAGAAAAAAAAAACACCTACACCAGCAGGGTGAAAGTCTAAACAAAAAAAACACTTAAGAAGGAAATGTATGATGTTTGTCTTTTTACATTTTAATAATACATAGTTAATTAACAGTACGGTCCAAAAATCCACTACTTAATTTCCTCGTCTCGAGGCAACAGCTGTTCATACAGAAAAATAATCGTGATCAAAAATTTGCTTGAATTTTATAGCTGCTGTTTACTTTTAGCGCTTTTATTCTACTGAGCAGTTGAGGGTTAAGAGCTTCGATCAAAGGCCCAGGAATAGTGGTGTGAAGGTGCTGGGATCTGAACTCATGACCTTCCAATCAGATTTCTAAACCCCTGAGACACCATATATCACGAAAACTTGCTTTTTTTCTGTTAGCGATTGTGGATAATTACAGAAAAAAAACATATGCGGGATGTGGAGTTTTTGGAAAATAATCAGGATGCAGTGATGAAGTTAATCATCACCCAAAAGCTGATTATTATTATTATTATTATTATATGACATAATAAATCAAACATCGTACGATCTGATTACTGGATGATTCGCGTGAGTTTTTTTTCCATCATTAGACAACTTGAACTTCGTGTTGTTCGTTTTTTGCGTGATTCCAAGAAAGAAAAGAAAAAAGTATTTTGAAGTGAAGCCACATTATTGTAAGTGAAATGAGTTTGTAGTAATGATCTATGAGAGTGATGGAGATAGAAAGATGTGACAGACACTAGGAGTTGTACGGAGGAGGATAAGGAGGGAGTTGTTGTGCTTCTGGAACAGCTTGCACTTACTCAGGCCTCTGGAAAGTGTGTCATCTGGATTGTCCTGTTGGTCAGTTAGCAAGAGAAAAAAAAAAAAAAAAAAACCCAAAACACCCAAAAAAAAAAAAAAAAAAAAAAAAAGACCAAAACAACCACAAGAGCACAATGAGTTACTCACACGCACACCTGTGGGTTCTACCACTGCATACAGCAGCCACTGTTTATTGTTTATTATTAAACATCGCAGAAAGTTTTGCTTCATGGCTGCTGTGTACAGTAGACTGGCGCCCCCTGCTGGCCCCTGTGGCATGTCGCCCTAACCTCCCTATCCAAACAAGTTCTCTGTTGTACTTACGGTCCACATCGCTCGTTTCCTGCTCGCTCGCCTCCTTGTTCTTGTAGAAAGGGAACTTGCGGGAAAAGAGGTTCTTTTTACGCTTGTCATTGAGGGACTGCTGAGGACGAGAAGGAAGGAAGGAGGGAGGGAGAGAGGGATGGAGGACAAAAAGAAAAAAAGAAAAAAAAAGGACAGTGTGGAGAAAGGTGTCGGATGTGGAGGAAATAACATGACAGATCAGTGCTGACCTCGTGCATCTTCAGAAGCCTACATTCCCCCTTATGAACAATAAAATCTATATCAATAAATCTTTTATAAATAGAATAAATAAATCTGCCTGAACGATGCACAAAGTCAGCACCAACTGTAAAAAAAAAAAAAAAGAAAAAGAAAGAAAACAAAAAAAACCCAGAAATGAACATAGAGATCACCATGAGCCTCACACCTACACCATTAACACAACCAGAGCGAGAGAATGCAAAGTAGGAGAAATTAAAAAGAGGTGAGAAAATAATAAATAAATAAATAAATAAAAATAATAATTTTCCGATAGTCCTAGCACCAAATAAAACAAAAAAACTGGGGACGGCTGATATTCGGGTTCGAATTGTGATTCTCAGTTGAAATGAATTTAAAACGAAACATCAACCTTTGAGAGAGAGAGAGAGAGAGAGAGAAAGAAAGAGAGAGAGAGAGAGAGAGAGAGAGAGAGAGAGAGTGAGTAAATGAGTGAGTGAGTGAGTGAGTGAGTGAGTGAGTGAGTGAGTGTGTGTGTGTGTGTGTGTGTGTGTGATATCGTCTGTAGTATTTGTGCACCTGTTTCCAATAGTACACAGATAAAACACTTAATACTATTACCCTAATAGTAGCTTAAACACACACACACACACACACACACACACACACACACACACACACACACACACACACACACTATTTGTGCCATATGGAAAGAGGGCACAGGGGATTTGTGTGTCTTTTAGAAACGCATGTGCGTTTGTTCCTGATTAGCATTGACCCGTTTTGCCTTGTTGTAGTGCTGCTGGCGATACACACAAACGAAACCCCCAACGCGAACGCTTTTCTGCCTGACAAACACGTGCGAAAGAATAAAAGAAAAAACGAAAAAAAAAGAAATTCAGCATAAAGTAAGATGTTGAAATTCTCCCATAACAATTATCTTTACTTCTAAATCTTAAAGCTAACTTTAATTAAAAATAAATAAATAAATAAAATAAAACAAACCATTTGCACGTGTTTTGTCTGCAAACGGAAAATATATATAAGTTTATATATAAGTATAAGTATACTGTGAGGAAGCAGACATCATGGTGTTAAAGTGGAAACCTATTTTCATCTCAAAAGAAATCAAAATAAAATAAGATGCATGTTTACACAAAACCATCACAAACATCCAGAAGGTTCTGTTCCAGCAGTCAGTAGTTTGTGTTTGACAGGCAGCACAGCAAGACACAGGTAAACAGAAGAGAGGGTATAGAGTGAGGGAAGGTGAGTGAGGGATGAAAAAGACGGAAATACGAGCAGTCCGACATCAATGGCAAGCGTATCTGTCCTGTTTTCTCGCTCATGCATGACTGGTTGGAGAGTTAGCTTCAGGGTGAATACAGTTTGGATGCAAACACTGCTGTTATTGGTGTTATTACAGAACGTCAAATATCGAGTTGGCCAGCAGGAGGCGCTGTTGAACATGCTGTTAACTTGCTCTCACTCACACACGTTATAATACATTATAAAGGCAGCAATGCCTCGCATTAGTTCATTTCGAAAACTGTTAAACGATTCCTGCTGTCAGCTGTTAAAGATTTTCTGCAGATGGATTAATAAGAAGCCATTTTTTTTTGTATTACAGGGTTAAATTAATAAGTCAACATATCACCTCGAGCGTAAAAAATGTAAATATGAAGCTAATTACAAGTCAAAATGTGAAGATAAACTCTAAACTATACGATATAAAATAATAAAAATAATTCTATAATTTACCTGTGACTTTAAGGAGATTGCATGTCAATTTAATTCAATTCTATTGCTACAGAGCTTTTTAAATTTTCAGGTATATTATCTATCCGTGAGAATGTGTGTATGCTGCGACACACTTACCCCTTTATCTCGCGATTTAGAGTTGAACTTGACTGTTTTTAACCTTGCTCTCTCCTTTTTCTCCACTCTGTGAGGCAAACAACAGTAAATATAATGTACTTCTGCGCTACAACTGTCATTGTGTATTGATCATGTACATAATGTTATAATATATATATTTTTTATCAATTATGGATTATCACTTATTATAACGTTCAACCAAACACTTGAATTATGGATGTAAAATTCGAGTTTGTGCTGATGTTTGGTTTCCAAAATTAAATTGTAGCTTTCTTATTCCAAGGAAGTATGTTGGTAATAATAACTGGATCATTCTGTAGATCTTATAATCCAGTTTATGGTCTGTAAATCCTGACCTCCTTTTACTGGGTATGACTCCCATCTCTTCGACCTCGCCGTCAGCGATGACCTGTCTCGCCTGCCACCACTCATCATCGGAGGCGTTCACTACGTGCAGGATGTCACCGAATTTAAAGTTCAAGCCCTGACTGGGGAGGCCGGAGTCCTTGGTTTTATCATAGTCAAAGAGCGCCCTGGAGAGACACACAACAACATGAGAGATCTGTGAAGCAGAACTGTGGGTTAGAAATTACAACCTGTCACCAGATTGTTCCTGATTTATTCATGTCTTATTGGTGGCAGGTTGTAGACGAAATATTGTTTAAATCATATTAAAAAGAACTTTAAGGATGGATGGGGACTGTAATTAATATCAACAGTCTACTACAGTGGCTCAGGACCCCAGTTTGCATGAACAGTTCTGCATCTCAGCACCAATCACTGGAGAGTAAAACCTCAAATACTGAATTATAACGAAGAGATATTTGGTGCCACCAAGATGAGGATGGGTTTAAATCTGGTTCCTCTCAAGGTTGGTTGCTCATGCCATCTCAGTTATAATAATAACAACTGGTGAGTCAGAACTGGTGGGGGCCTGATTTAGTGAGTGTGTGTATGTGTGTGTCAATTAGCAGAATGAAGTGGATAAGCGATACGTGATCCACGACGCTGAAAAGTTATTTAAATTGACATGTTTTAAGTTACAGACGGATTACCGTGAGATCTTATCTTGTTTCTGGATGGCAGTTGGCCGACATTTACACTTTCATGAATATTACATGCTGTATAAATTATATAAGTAATAATTATGTGTCTTAATTATTTTCTGAAATTAACTGAAAGTGTGTGTGTGCATTATACCTGACGTATAATGATCTCTTCTGACTGGTCCTCAGAGAACCCGACCCTGAGCTGATACTGCTGTTCATCATTTGTTCCCTCAGATCATGGATCTTCGCCTCGAAACGGCTGTACTCTACAACACACGTATGTGTAAAACATCACGTTATTACTTATAGCTCTATGTTTTGGTCTACAGTGTTTACCAGCTCCTTAATGCTGTTTAATGCTCAGGACTGTTTTGGCAACAAAAAAAGGAACCAACACAAAATTAGGCAGGTGGTGATGAGATATATACATATACACACACTGATCAGGCATAACATCATGACCACCTGCCTTATTAAAGTGAAAATATATATTTGGCAAGTATGAATACATTTGGTAGGATTTTAACTTTAAACCAACTAAGCTGCCTTTTATCTACAGGAGTCCACAGGTTTTTGCATTACAAGATGCGTGCGTGTAAAGTAGAGAGAAACAGACCTACAGAGGAAAAGAAGTATAAAACTAAGTTGTTCATTCGTCTGTAATTCAGTCTACTGTGTATGAAGGGACAGCAGTTGTGTGCTAAACGTTCAGCAAATCCCAGTTCCATCAGCTGTACAAATGCCAAGACAAACTGGATTGGAGCCTGTACACATACTAATTAATTAATTAGTTTATTAGTAACTAAATAATATGTTAATTAGATCGTTAGTAACAAATTTACAGTTAATTGGTGAATTGTTAGCTAATTAATTAGTAACTAATTAACTAGTCTCCACCACATAAAACGGGGCTGAGCAATAATTTACTTGGACATATTCATTTATTTTAATTTCTTTATATGCACATCTAATGTTTTCTAGTCCGGCCCCCTCATTAAATAATTATAACGCATAGCGATCTGGTAAATTTCAATCAATTGTGTCACATTATACGACCTGAAAGACGGCTCAGTATCACTTTTCACCGATTACTTCATCAAATATTTACGCACTAAGTGACGAGTATCGCATTACCGGTGAGGGACAATCTTTCAGGTCACATAAGGTGGTGCAAAGACCAAACTACTACAGCACATCAGACCAGCCTTGGGGCGATGAACTGTTTTGTTTGCGATTTAAATGTCAAATGAGCTGACGATCTGAAAATAAGGAGCGATTTACAGTCAAAGGCAAAAGCCATGAAACTCCATTCAATCCTGAAACATCACACAGCAGATATAATTCTTCACATATTCAAACTACGCGATTGTTTCCGCAGTACTTACACTGTTTTTCTGCACCGAGTCCAAACAGCTCGAGAAACAGTCCTCTTTCACACACTCTCTCTTTCTAAAGTGCTTCTGGTGACCACGGCTTTCTAAAAGGCAGCGAGGCTCCATGTTCACTAACTCTCTCACTCAGGCACCATCCTCCCTCTGTGCTCTCGACCCCTCCCAGCCCAGTCTGCTCATCCCTCTCTCCATCCCTCTCTCTATCCCTCTCTCTCTCTCACTGTTCAAGGCCAAACACTTCACTCACAGTGATGCTGTCCTTAAATAAATGTCAGCCTGGTAAAAAAAAATTATGATTGTGCAAACACTATGCGCATACACACGAGTTGTGAGTTATAGTGTAGAAAATCTCACTACTACCCAATTCAAATAATCATAATAAAGTAGCAAATAACATTGTAAACAAGCAAACAAACAAATAAACGCTCGCTCAAACACGCAGCACAAATGCCTTTGCGTGATCTATTTCTGATGATTGTTTCTAACTTCTGAATATTTCATACATGATTTCTCCCAAACGATTTTATAAAGTCCTGCCACGTTGCTTACTAACATAACGCTACTCTATATACTTCTTCCCATGTCTTTGATGAGATTCAGACACTTCTCGAGGAGCAAAAATAAAAACATGAGTGTCCACTGGCCAACCTTTACAGAACATGTGCAAAAAAAAATAATCGATCATGGTAACCACCATATCTCCGGATGCCATTACAGCACTGATCGAGTTCACGAGGTTAACGAAATGCGAAACCAGAAATGCACCAAAGCACAGCTTGAGCACTGAGCAGATCTGAGAAGTGTCTGGTGGACGTGGCGTTATATTTCAATGAAAGCACTTTTTAACCAATAGAAATGCTAGCTAGCTTTACATTACACCAGTGACACAAAGTACACAAAGCATGTACTCGAGTAAACGTTAGAGATACACCAGGTAAAGTAAAAAAAGTGTCCCTTTAAACTTTCACTTGAGTAAAAGTACAAAAGTTTTTGCCTTCAAAATGTATATAAGTTTTCAAAGAACTGATTTATTATAACTATAATGTTCCTATTATCGTTTTTTAATCACAAGACTCTTTACTTCATCAACTCAGTTGATGTGAAAAGACTCGAATGTGACTCTCAGCACAGTGATTTATTAATAGAAAGATATTAATGACTCAAACACTGATTTCTGTTACAATGATCATGAACCCTTTTCAACTTAAACACAGGCGAGTTCGAGAGTTTCTTCCATCATTTATTTCTCCCAAAAGGTTCTGCTTGCTGTTGAAGTTGATGCCACCAAGCAGTTCTGCCCATTTTACATTTATATCTAAACCTCAGACTGAAAAAGAAATGATGGTAATTATTTAGATTATTCTAAGACTGTATTGAATTTTTCTTTTAGTAAAACACTATGTAGACTTGCCAGGTAAAATCTGCTCTTCTACATAAAACAGGCTCATTGATGAGTTTCTTATCTTGTGTGCCATTTCTGGTCTACACCATAAAAGCCTCACCCTCTGGCCTGAAGTGGGCGATGATTGTGACGGTCTGCCCGGCGTTTTTCAGTGCAGCCGCCGCCTGTTCATGAGTAGCACTGCGTAGATCGACTCCGTTCACCTGCGGAGGAAAAGGAAAAACATTTTTTTTAGACACTTGATATGGTAAATGTGCCAATGATTTTGTCATGGGTCATGCGAAATGCAGAGAGAAGGAAAGACTTTCAGAAACGGTGTCATTTCAGTGTGATTTTGCTGCTTAAAAAAAAAACCCGAAAGAAAATGCCCCGAGTACCAGCCCTTGTCCACTCACATGTCCTGTTTTGTCATTTCAATGCGGTTATTATATTTGGTAAATAAAGATGAATGAGGTTTTATTTGGAACACGCACCGCCTTTCCCTAACGAGGAGGAAATGACTCCAATTTGGTGACCTCAAGCCTACGTGTGGGTGTGTTTGAGTGTAGAGAAGTAATAATAGACTTAAGGGTGTGTTCCTCACAAAAACATGAAAAAAGATAAAATCCACAAGGACATGATTCAATTTGGCCGTGTGTGTGTGTGTGTGTGAGACACACACTGTACGGGTGTAATGTATATTTAAGTTGATATGTAAAGCCTGGGTTCAGGGGGTTTCCCTTCTTCTTATAGATGTATTTCAATATAAGTATGATCTTTTCTATAATCATTCGTTTGCTGATATTCATCACAGGTGTGAGCGATGTACCGAGACGAGACGATCTCCTTTCCTCAGCTCTCCGCTCAAGTCAGCAGGACCTCCTGCTAGAATGAAGGAGATGAAAATTCCCTCTCCATCCTCTCCACCCACAATGTTAAAGCCCAGACCTGTAGCTCCACGGTGCAGAACCACTTTCCTAGGCTCTCTGTCATGAAAACACACACACACACACACACACACACACACACACACTAAATATCTAAAAAGATATTAATTCTAATCACATAACACATACAGCACTTTATCAGCCATATAAAATTGTTAACAGAGGATTACCCCTTAGGCAGCATAGATATTAATATTATGAACACTAATGGATAATTCGGAGTATAATGACTGAATAATTAGCTTTCTGATGAAAGGTTGAATTTAGGGGTTAAAGAGGAATGAAGAGGAAATGAAAAAAGCTGGTCATTTTTTATCAACTTGTTACTAAAAGTAACCATCCCTCGTTTTCAGTAACACTGCATTAAAGAGTCATTTATTTGTACTGTTCTCATTATATTACTTCCAGCTGTGTGATCATCCTATTTTTTTATTATTGCATTTCTATTTAAATAAATTACTACACCATATTAAATTAATCATGTTTGTGCGCTCGCTGCCAAGAGCGAGACGAAGACTGATGAGACATTAGCATACTATTTTTATGAAAATAAAACCACACGACGTGAACCAGATACAATCAAGTGGATAAGTGATTTCTTGGAATGGACCATGTCTGTATAAATGGCACCCTGTTAGTATAGAAATACAAACATAAATTTAATGAATTGATAGAGAGGATAACTGACCTAATGTATAGTATATATATTTATTTATATATAAAAAAAACCCACAGGCACACACTTTATATTTATATAAAAAAAAGCAATACTGAATCAATGAGAAGTGCTACAGAAAATAAATATGATTATATTACTTAATAAATCAAATAACATAATTAAAAATAATAAATATAATAACCCTGTGCAGCACGCAGTCTCACGTGAGACTGAAACAACACATGGATTCAGTGATTTGCCACTAGAGGGCGCTCTTGTGATGACAGCGAACCGGAAAAACTATCTGTATGGGTTTTTGCCGATAGTTTATAGTTCCAGCAATCAACTTGACCTCTTATATAAACTTATATATAAAATGATCACAATAATGGACATCGTACTGGCCTGTCCTACTGCCCCTAAGGCTTGGAGCTAGAATTGTCTACAAAACCAGACCAGATATCTCTTCTTTTGTTCAACCTGAATAACCAGAGAAAGATGATCTGACAACCGGATACACACTCGGCGAGAAAGCCGTGAACGTGATACGCTATGCTGACAATGTGGGGCAACAGTTACACGGAAAGAGCTTACGATATTTACAATATAGATTCCGAAGCCCAGTCAGAATTGTGCTCATTCGCTTCAGCTTCATTTTTTTACGTATACCTAATAACAGAATTCTATATAGCTATTGTAATGCTGCCTGTCTATAATTTAATCATCATAAACAGTGTGCTGTTGGCTTTGTTTCATTTCAGAATTGATGAAGGGCTGCCAGTGCAACGAGGAAACCGCCTATCCCAAGGACTCGTGAAGGAAGACTGAATTGATGGAGGGAGTGTGTGTCATTTTCCCAGTGACAATTGCTCAATTCTATTATCACACAGCAGCAAGAGTCACTACGGCTGAAAACACAGCTAAACGGTAGTGACCTTGAGATACAGAGAGGGAGAGAAAGTGAGAGAGCGAGAGAGAGAGAGAGAGAGAGAGAAATAACAGAGGACAGAATAGGGAATCTCTCTCCTTTGTTCTCCCTCTGCAGATACGGCCTCCCTCTATTCGCAAGTGCCAATAAATCTTTCATAACTTCATCTCATCAATTTCTGCAGCAGGGAAGGAGACATGAAAAATGCAAAGCAGGAGGAAAGAAGTGAGAAAGAAAGATGGAATAGACAGACAATAATCCAACAAAAGATACACGTTTTTTGCGTTTATATATATATATATATATATATATATATGGGGTGGAGAGAGAGAGAGAGAGAGAGAGAGAGAGAAAGAGAGAGAGAGAGAGAGCGCACACTATTGGATAATTGAGGTAATGATGTGGAAGATAAATGCTACCTCGTCATGTCGTCGTCCACGTGTGGAGTCTTCGGTGTTGGTGAGAAGCGTCCAGAAGAGGATGGTGGGAGCGGCTGGTTCAGATAGTTGGGGGTGTTGATATGGTTCTCCATGTGTTGTGAATAGGCTGAGGGAGAAAATAAATAAATAAAAATGTTTAGATTTCAAAATCTTTAGACACTACACATGAGAGACTGATTTTTGAATCATCTTTTAATGAATCGGTCGATTGTGCTGCAAATTAAAGTGTGTGAAATCTCCTGTACCAGCAGGTGGCAGTAGACTGTATTCGGCATCCATCCAAATCTGTTCATCATCTAAATGTTTATATATCCATCCTTCAAAATAATCCATCTACCCGTCCATATCCTTCTGTCCAATTCTATCCTACTATCCATCTACTTCTTCGATCTTGTGTCCATTTATAGTTCCACTCACCCATCTCCCCAAACCGCATCTTCTATCCATCTAAGCATTCTCGTCTGTCCACTTAAATATCTCCAATTACCAAACTACCTCCATCCATCCTATATTAAAATCAGTTCAATGCGTCCCATCCAGACATGATCCTGTATTTATCAGTGATGTGTATATAACGTGTATAATGTATCTGCAGGTCACGTGTTCAGTGTTAACAGTGGTGTGTGAAGGTGCGATCGGTGCTGACGCTCGCTGCCACTCACAGTTAGTGACGTCAGGAGGGACGAAACTGTCGGTCATGAAGACACTGTTGGGTTTGGCCACTTTCAGGTAGACCACGTCTGTAGTGTTTTTCAAGGCAGTCACGGCGTTCTCGTGGGTCACCTCCTCCAGACATGCGCTGTTCACCTAACATTCACATGCAAACAAACACACACACACACACACACCACAGTCAAGATGACATGAACACTGGACAGTCTTCTGGATTCTGTACGTTTCCAGACAGTTCGACTTACAGCCAGGAGTTTGTCTCCGATTTGCAGCCTGCCATCTTTGTGGGCGGTTCCTCCTTCGATGATCTTCGTGACGTAGATGCTGTTGTCTCCCGGTATGTGCTGATTGCCAACACCTCCTGCTATACTAAAACCAAGTCCTGAGACATACCAAAAATATTTGAAAAAAATGAGGAAGGGGTGAGGGAAAAGACTCGATAATGAGAAAGCGTCTTTGTAATTTAAAAGAAAAACCCACAATATATAAAAAGAAAAAGAAAATACATGCACATATTGAAACTACGCCAATCAGGTGACCAGGACAGTCTACTTTTTTTGTTCATTAAGGTGCCAAATTGGATTATTTATGTTTTTATGCTACGTATCTCATTTCTGCATTTGTGCCATCCCTGTAAATGGAGTGAACAAATAGTCAGATATCATCTGAGGGGACACAATCTCAGACCAGGAGATCACATCAGGCTTTAAATAGCTTTTGCTGAATGTCTGCCATGTGAACACACCCGTGAACTCAGATTATTCCGCAGTAAATTCGGCAGGATGTGAGATATAAAGGTACCCTGTCGGAAAGATTTTAAGAATTGTAACGATAACGGCTGCAATAAAATGAAAATAAAAACGATAAATAAAGACGCTGCTGACGTGGGGAATAAGAAAAGAAAAGAAGAAAGAGAACTTCCTGCTATTCTGAATAATCAAACATCATGAAGAAAAACAGCAGGCGATATCATACCTTTAGGTCCTTTAACCAATTTGATATCGACGATTTTCTCAGAGACGGATTTTCTCCTTCTGACATACAGCCTGACCAGCGACCCGGCCTCCTTCAGCGCCTCCACCGCCTTGCTGTGGGTCACGTCCCGGACGTCCACCTCGTTGACACGCAGGAGGACATCGTTCACCCTGCAGAGAGAATACATGTGTCTTATAATAAATACAATTTAAAACGTTTATTGGTAAAAAGGAAATTTAAATTCAGATCTATTTTTCCAAGCACATCACACACACACACACACACACACACACACACTATAAGAGACCTGACCCCTTACCCCCGATATACTGAATTTCAACGTGTCCTCATCACTGTTAGTGCTCAGCTCAACACTCCTGCAGCTTTAATGAGCCTCTGACAGCACTCTCATATACACCTCTCTCTCTCTGTCTCTCTCTGTCTCTCTCTGTCTCTCTCTCTCTCTCTCTCACATCCACACACACACCCTGTCTGATATATTCAGAATATATTTTGTGCCTCCTTTTCACCCCGGTATGAAGCAGATCAACATTAAAGCTCATTATTAATGACAAACTGATTAATACAGTATATGGACAAAAGTATTGGAACTTTTCTCCAGAAAGATCTCCTTTACATTGGTAGGAAGTGTGTGGAAGATCTTTGATCGCAACCCTTTTGAACAGCTTTGGGATGAAGGTGAAGTTCAGTCCTCCTCACATCACCTACATCACTATCTGACTTTACCAACATCCTTATTAAAGTGAATACAATTCTGCTCTCGTTCATTTATACACATTTATTCGAAGCACACTGGATTATAATCTCGAGAATAATAGCAGTTGGGTAAAGTGTTAAACATCCTCTTGAAGAAGCATCTGTTCGACATCAGATGCTTTAGAGACTTTAAACTGCCCTTCAAAATGCTCAGGAAATTTTTGGACCTGCACCATCGAGCGCATTATAACAGGAAACAGTTCAGCCTTGTTTGGGAACAGGAACAAGCAAGACAGAGGAGGCCTGCAAAAAGGTGGTGTGATCAGCTGATCGTATCATGCGAATTGACCTGCAGTCTAGCTACAGAAAGTGGCGTTGAAACGAAGACAGGAAGATAAATAAAATTAGTTTTTGACATGGCCGTTGTCGCCGTCACATGCACTCGGGGATTGAAGAAAAACCATACTCACCGAAGTCTCCCGTCCTGAGCAGCCGCGCCTCCTGGGATCACTTTGGTGATAAAGATGCTGGGGTCTTCTCCGATGTGAGGGTTGTCTGTACCACCTGCGATGCTGAAGCCGAGCCCAGAATTAGCCTGAACACACAAAGAGGTTCGACAGTACGCGTTTAATACAATTACAGCTTATTCATGAAAAGGCATTCTCCTGTGAGAGACACATCGTTTTTCCTTTTTTTTTTTTTTTACTGGGGTTCCGGGGTGGCTCTGTTTACCGTGAGGAACAGCTCTAACCCTGAGGTGAAACACTAGGCTAGATAGGTCATGTAGCCTCCCTGGGAAGGTGATGCCTTCTGGGAAGATGTTCCACTAGATTTTAAAGTGTGCTAATGGAGATTTGTGCTGCTTCTGGTGTCAGGTAGGTGAGTTTTTACTGGGGTTCCGGGGTGGCTCTGTTTACCGCGAGGAACAGCTCTAACCCTGAGGTGAAACACTAGGCTAGATAGGTCATGTAGCCTTCCTGGGAAGGTGATGCCTTCTGGGAAGATGTTCCACTAGATTTTAAAGTGTGCTAATGGAGATTTGTGCTGCTTCTGGTGTCAGGTAGGTGAGGTGCAAATCAAGGGAAAGTTTCATGCTACCGGATCCAAAGACGTTCAACACAATTATGATCCACCAGCATCAGGTGGAAAACCTTTCCAGGAGTAAACCACATGGCAGGAAAAAAATCGGCTGCTTTTATTGTTGTTCCACTTCAGGAAAAGTAACACCAGCATGATACGTTCCACTCACCCTCTCCAATGTAATCTCCTCGTACTCATAGTCTGCTTCTGTGCCGTTCACCTGCAGGGAGAAAAGAAAAAAAAAAAAAACAAGCACACTTTAGAATTAGAAGTTTGATTTTAGAATTAGAATTAAAGTTTGATAAGGAAGCCAGGATTTAAACAGCGTACAGATAAACACAATGCTGGGGGCTGCAGCACCATCACTTCTACACATACATACACAAAACCACACACAAAATCACTGACGTGACCCAGAGAGATATTGTAATCATTATTTAGAATAAAATGGCGTTACATTTACACGTGACGAGTCACATGACATATGTAACCTGTGACTCCATCCCTATGAAACAGAGGCCATGTCCACACTAATATGTTTTTTTGGTTTGAAAACGTTTATTTATTTATTTATTTATTTTAAAATGGTGTGGACTCTGAAAACGGAGACTTTTATGCACACTACAGTGTTTTCACACGTTTCGGTGTGGAAACTTTTGGAAAACGACTGAAAATGGACGTGTGGACGCAGATCGTTTTAAGACGAAAATCACGTCCGGATTAGTGCAGATGCAGCCAGAAATCAGAAGTCCTGGGACGCGTGAGGACACCGTTTAATTCTTATAATACCTCCATGAAAAAAAGAAAAAAAAAACACGTCACGTCTCGACTGAACTGGTGCAGGTGCACTGTTAATACTGGTGCAGCAGCAGTGATGACAGACGACTTACACTTCTGTTTCTAAACACAATGTGCAGATGAAGACCAATTACAGGAACCCAATTATAGGAGACAAAAGGCACCATTTCCCCTGAGGCTCAGTGTGGGACTTAGGCAGTGTGTTTCTGCTTCAACAGTAATCATTGAGGCAGAGTGAGTGAGTGAGTGAGTTTGTGAGTGAGTGAGTGAGTGAGAGTGTGTGTGTGTGTATGTGTGTTCATGTGTGTGTGGTAAGAAAAGCTCCCTAAAGACGGAGATTAAAGCCGGATCTAGCCTTTCCCCTCTGCAGAAAGCCCCTGGGGGATGCCGCAGTACTGCTGTGGGAAGCTGAGGGGAAAAAGAGAACGGTGTGTGTGTGTGTGTGTGTGTGTGTGTGTGTGTGTGTGTGTGTGTGTGTGTGTGTGTGTGTGTATGACACACATATGCGATAGTCTTGTAGTCGAGGCACTACACCTGGCACCGAAACTGTTTTTTTTATAAATATAATACAAATATAATTAATATTTTCCGGTGGTCAGGAGGAACAGAATCTGCTGTAATATATTGCTAATCCTGACCCTGAACCCTAATTACAATTAAGGAACATAAAATGTAGGTTAAAATTCTATGAACGATAAAATGGGGGAATAAAAAAGGAGAAAGGGGTAAAAGGATTAATGAAAGGAAAGGAAAATGGAAAAATATGATGAAAAGAAAGAGGCAGTGAAGGGGAAAGGAATGAAAAGAAAATGGAAACAGGCAATAGGGAGTGAAGGACAGGAAAGTACAAGACAAGAGAATGGGTAAGATGGAAAGAAGTGAAAGGAAAGGAAAGAAAGTATAAGAAAAGGAAAGGAAGTAAAAGGAAAGAAAAGGAAGTGAAAGGAAAGAAAAAGAAGTATAAGGAAAGGAAAGAAAGTGAAAGGAAAGGAAAGGAAGTGAAAGGAAAGGAAAGAAAAGAAAAAGAAGTATAAGGAAATGAAAGGAAGTGAAAGGAAAGGAAACAAAAAGAAGTATAAGGAAATGAAAGGAAGTGAAAGGAAAGGAAAGAAAAAGAAGTATAAGGAAATGAAAGGAAGTGAAAGAAAAGGAAAGGAAAGAAAAAGAAGTATAAGGAAATGAAAGGAAGTGAAAGGAAAGGAAAGAAAAAGAAGTATAAGGAAAGGAAAGGAAGTGAAAGGAAAGAAAAAGAAGTATAAGGAAAGGAAAGGAAGTGAAAGGAAAGGAAAGAAAAAGAAGTATAAGGAAAGGAAAGGAAGTGAAAGGAAAGGAAAGAAATATGGGTAAAGGGAAAAGAAGAAAAGGGGAGTGAAAATGTTTTTTTTTTTTTTGCTTTAAAACATGAAAAGGATAAAAAATAAAATTGGAAAATAAAATCAAATGGAACAGAAAGTGTGTAGTTGAGGTTTGAGGATCACTAATCTGGTGAATGTGGTGAATGGATGTTGGCTTTTTATTATGCTGCTGCTGCTTTTAAGTTTAATTCACTTTTGTCCAAATGTTTCCTTGTGAATTCTGATTCTTAAAAAAAAAGAAGGAAATTAATAAAAATAAACTCACGTATGGGGCTGAATCCAGGCTCTCTGTGTTCACCACGACAGGAGGAGGATTTGCCTGGAAGAAAAAAACACCACAGTGAAACATCAGCGAGTCGCACTACGTGTTTCGTTCGTACGAATCGACGCCGTACACTGGACGTCCGAACGTATCGTTATCTCTCGTGCCACTGTGAATAAACTTCTCCTCATGTCGGACCAAATCACCAGCACTGGCACTCGTGTGAGATCGTCGGCAGTACGTACGTGCGCACGTGAGATTTTACGCTGAGGGAAATGCACTAGTGCGCGTGATCGCTTCTACTCCTCCGAACGGCCTAATTTACAGCACTTTTCTTCATTTCCTTTAGCACTCAGACGTGAGATTGAAGCTAGTGTTTAGTTTTTTTATAGAGCCAATACATTGTTGAAAATGAGGTGGGATCAACAGAACAATAATGAACAGATAAAACGGATAGAGAGAGAGAGAGAGAGAGAGAGAGAGAGAGAGAGAGAGAG
>MU580030.1:3332303-3389111 GCA_024362625.1 Silurus asotus
AGAGAGAAGGGAGAGAGAGAGAGAGAGAGAGAGAAGGGAGAGAAAATATGAAAAAATAAATGCATGAAAAATAAAAAAAGACCTGTGACGTCGGTGAAGGGATGACAGCGGCCTCCGCAGGGACTGGCGAGATTGGGATCACAGGGATTATGGGAGTGGAGGGAGGGGTGACATCTGTCTGCTGAACAATAGCATGGGGAAGAGGTCACACACACACACACACACACACACACACACAAAACAGAAATATACAGAAGAGCAATGGGGTTGGGAGTGTGTATGTTTAATGTGTGGTAAATCCTGTGTGTGTGTGTGTGTGTGTGTGTGTGTGTGTGTGTGTGTGTGTGTGTGTGTGTGTGTGTGTGTGTGTGTTTGGATGCTACGTCTGACCCACACTGTGCATGGTAGAGGAGACGAGCAACAATTTGGACGAGCTCACACTTTAAACACATTAAGGTGTAAAATTAAAAAAATATATAAATAAATAAAAGGAAAGGAATAACAAAAAGATCGATTGATCTTGCAGGACGATAGTGCGACGACAAGAACTGATTTTATTTTAGCGTTTTCCTTTGTTTAGTTTTTTTCTTTTTGCATTTTACCTCAGGTGGTAAGACTGAAAGACGGAGACTGATAAAGACGGAATTCCCAGTGTGAATTCTTTTACAATTCGGTAACGGAGGCGCGGTTAAAGCAGCATTTACAATAGTGCCGAGTGGTGGCGCTAAAACAATTCATCCTGAACAAACAAGTTCTCGTCAATAGCATTGATCGAAGCCCTACTTTACTGTTTCCACATGACTACATTCAGAACAAGACTTCAGCAAAATCCTGTGATTTCTCTGTTCAAATAAAAATCTACTTACCTACTGAGTTCAATTTGATGGAAAAAGGAAGCAAGGGAATGAAAAAGGAAAGAGAAAAGGAAGGGAAAGTGAAGGGAATTTGGGCTCAAATTTACGCTCTGCCCAAAAGATGCCAGTCAAATGGTTTAAATGGTTAACGTTCTTCAACAGTGGAAGCTCGCTAGTCAAGCAAATGGACTTGTGATCTGAAAGATTGAGAGTTCAAATCACATCCATAATCGTGTCTTCCACATGATATAAATATTTCACATATTTGGAAATTGGAAATAAATAAATGTATGTCCATTGATTGAATTCCAACAACCAAAAACACTCCATGGGATGCAACAGAATCATTTTTCTGACCATAACGTAAAATAAAAAGCCCAATTTATGTTCTTCTGAAGCTTACAAGCTTGTGAAACCTCATCTAACTCCATAACAAAGTCAAACGAGTACTGAGAAAATAATACAGTGGTGTTTTTTATATCTCCGGCTATAAACACAGCACCACATGAAACTGTAAAGTCACTAATAGCTTAACAGCAGGTCGAGGACCTGAGCTAGATGGGATTCCTCAGTGTTCTTTAAAGGAATTTACTGCCAACAAACATACTAAAGGAAAAGAAACACGAGTCTTGGGTTCCTCTCAAAATGCAACCGCTCTAATAATAATAGTCACAACCCTGAACGACGATGTTGAGAGGATCTGATGAACAGAAACAGTACGTCCCAAAGCAAACCTCAAAAAGGTCATGCTGCAGGGTCTCTGCTGCCCCATAAGTACCCTAAAGTCTATGGATTTTGCACGGTTCGACTGTTTAAATACAATCCACAGAGGACCAGAGATGGAGCTTGTATCTACTGCTACTGAAATCAAAGGAGGTATTCATTCAAGACCATGAATGCCGTTATCAAAATTTTAGTTTAGACCAACATCTGTGCATAAAAAAATGAGTCAATCCAGGGCTTGTGGTCCCTCACATACCTTCTGAAAGGCCACTGAGGTCCAGAGCTGGTGGTCCCTAATGGAGAAGGTCTGCACTGGGCTGCTCACTTTAGCTGTACTTTTGGTGGGACTCTTCTTCACACTATCCCTCAGGTTTAGAAACTTGGTCTTGCTCTTGGTGGAGGAGCTATAGCAGACTGAGTGGGCAGGGTTCGGCTGGAGAACGGCTGCTGGTAGATGTTGAGACTGAGGGAGCGGCGTTCTGAAGTTCACTCTGGGATTCTGTGCGTCTGGAATTCCACCGTTGGCTCTTCGGGAGGTATAATCCGTACTGGAGTGATAAGTGGTCATTCTTGGAGATTAACCGAGATAATAATCCAGTTTCTCAGCTCGTTTCGGGTGGTGTGTAAGCGTGTCGCGTGGATTTCGAGTAGATCGTACACTCGTTCCTTAACATCTAGCGCTACTGTGTCTCTCGCACTCACTCGTTTCCTTGCGCCAATTAGCGAGCTCCAATAGAAACAGGCAAAAGAGGAGCTGTGGGGCTTTTTCCTGGCATGAATAATCAATGGTGAGCTCGATTTCACATCCACGCAGCCAACACGTACTCAAACCAGCACTGTTGTACATTTGCATAGGATTATAAGTGTTGCGAGGGTCCGTATACTTACTGTAAGATACCGTACCGGTTAATGCCGTGTCAGGTTCTCTCTGGGCTTGTTTACTCGTTTATCAAAAGAAAAACAAATAAATAGCCATCTATCCGATTTTACTGTCAGGTTTTAAAACACTTTTACTCCGGTATCAGTGCTGATCATCTTAAGAAGAAAAAAAAGAAAATTTTTTGGCTTTGCCTTGATGACAGATGGCTTGTTACCATGTGTGGATCCAAAGGCTATTTACACCGGCTAAATTATAAACGGAGAGATAAATAATACACCAACAGCCGAGATAGTGTTGACATGACAGCTCGAGTTATTGGCCTGGAGAATATACGAGGCTGGATTTGATGAGTCTCCGGTCAACAAGAGGAATTGTTTTAACCAGGTGACCCCTTGAGGGTTGAAATGACGAAACCTCGCACAGCATAGAATAAACGATTAGCATTTACAAACTCGACCAATTCATTATACCACCAGCAAATGTGGATCCGACACAGTCATTTGCATGTTTCTCCATTCCATACAGTGGGAGAGTAGGAACCAAAATTTATTGACTTGATGATGCCTTTGGAAGCCCATTTCAAGCAACTAATATAATTCCAGTGCCACCTAGTGGCAATAAGAATATTGCCAACAGCCATAAGAATGATTATATATTTATATTACCTCTTAAAAATATCTGTAACGTAAGTACAAATGGCAGGCAGGTGGTAAATTAGAAGCTTTCTGGACAGGAGCTAACAACAAATATATAATCTACGGCATCTAAATACTTTTGCAGCAACTTATATTTTCTTGCCACCTTATTTGTGCTTGTGGTTCTCTTGAACAACACGGATGTCAAATTCATGTTCAGCCAACAGCACATTATCCATCAGTGGATTCATCCAATATTTTGGCTTTACTCAATTATCAGATCTAGAATCAGAAGTCACTCAACAAGAGAGTGACAGGAAATCAGTCCCACATGTCCTCCAGTTATGATGGTATGCCATGTACAAAATCTTTACACTCTGGTTACCGAACAACCCCACAACACCCCCACTCTGAAAACGCCTGAGTTTGTTCAAATGGCTCCATTTGTCCATTTGTTCTTCATATGAAAGAATAATTAATAGATGAAAAAGCATATGAAATCAGATTTCATTCCAGGTTAGGATTGAATGTTAGATTGGACATATTGTGGCACTGATATTGTAAGAATATGACGGCTACAGTTTTTGTAATCAAACAGACAAAATGCATGAACAAACTGCGGTTTTGTTCGATTTATTTATATTATTTTTAACCGATAAATGTATTTTGTACCCCTCAGTTACATACTGTAGTGCTCAGGTGTTTGGGCATGTTATGGATGATGAAGAACCCAGTCCTAAGATTAAACCCCAGCCGTCATCAATCATTTGAAAAAAATTAACCGGATTTTGCAGCTCCCGAGGCGTTACTGCACCCAAATCTCCGACATGGAGATCGGACGTTGTTACGCTGCCTTTTGAGTCATTAACCTTTAGCTCTAAGGGCATGGGATCTTTTTGTGAGATAATTATGAAAAGGTTACGAGAATATACGGACTAAATCACCGAGTGAGTTCTTAGCTCAAAAGCACAGCAGAAGTGCTAGAATAAATAAAATTTGCCATTTATAAAGTAAATAAATACAGTTAGATCGAGGAAAAGATTCTGTTTTGCGGCCTGGAAAGACTGGCGTGAGAAACGTTTGAGTATTAGTAGTGTATAATTTCAGTTGTGGAAGGCCAAAAAGAAAATCGGTTTGCTCAAATGTAAATATAAACATGAGAAACTGTGGGCACGGAGAGGAGTTTCAATTCTACTTTGCAGTGGTAGTGGATAAGTAGATGATAAGATAAGTAGCTTGCAAGCTGGTTCTGAACTCTAATTTACATTTAACGATTTACATGCAGTAATTTACATTTGGCAAAGCCGTTTAAGATGAATTGTGCAGATGGTTTGGATGCTCAAGAAAACAAAGTGACAACTCCGGGGAATAAATGAGGATCCTTTCTGAAATGATGCAAGGTACTCGTAACTCGATGTACGCAGGACGACATTTACGATGATATCTTAATGTCATTTTAGCAAGACACCTGGAAAGTACTAATAATGTAGGATTTGGTGGCAACCAAAACCACTGCTGATCAATCTTGCTAGCTGTCCTACCCTATCGGTTGAACGCTTGATCAGAAAGAAATGGTACGCCATCATTTTGGAGGCTTTTTTCAGTCCAGATCCAACTTTCCAAAGTAATAAGTTTTCGAGGATTGAAATCAGATAAATAGAAGGTGCAAGGGTGTTGTAGATTCTCAGAGTCAGAGAAATCAAGGAGTAAAGGACTGGTATGGATGCTCGTGTAGATGCTCACGCAGGTCAACAAAAGAAGTCCAGGAGAAGCTGAAGTTCCTCAGGCAGAAGGCGTCTGGTTTATGAACACAAATTATTTAAATAAAACTATAGCGATAAAGGAACATGAAGCTCTTATAGAGAGAAAAAATCCAACCAAGACAAAACAAGATATGAGCCTTTTCAGCAATCTGCTCAGTGCTGAGCTTTGCTTTATGCTGGCTGTCAGAATCCTGAAAGTTTATTCAATCAAATGTTCATTCGGCTGTCAGAACGCGATTTTAAGGCTTGGGTACTCGCAAACCGCAGGACATCATGTGGAAAAATTACGTGCGAAAAGACTTCACTGCGCTGACCTTGAAACGACCCAGAATTTAGCTCCATTTCAAAAGCATGTTGATTTGGCAAGTGGATAATGCAACAGCTTTGAGACTCGATACGAAATCTAAAGCCTGTGTCTTGCTCACAAAGCGATGACATGGAAATTAATAGGGAAATGCGTCCCTTGATACTGACTGTGGGCTTCTGGCAACAACACCACACGTTCGAATCCCTCTGAGGGAACACCATAACGACCATCTCACCAGCTTTAGAGTCAAATATAAAGCTGTAAAAAAGACAGGGCCAAAATGTAAATTCTGGAATATAGAAATAAAATCTATCGATAGCCATAAAACGTATATAATCTAAGAATAATAAAAATTTAAGTAAAAAGTCTTATAAAAAACAAAACCACCAGCTTCAAAAACATACCTAAAATCATAGAATTCAACAGAGATCCAGCAAAATTGCTTCTCCTGCACCATATTCTCCTCTGCAATCATCTTACCTGGTTAACTCTTGCTATAACACAGTTGGTGAAGGCATTGAGGCGAGTGAGTGCGCCGAGGATGCGACGCCAGCGAGACGGATTTGGTTCGGCAGGCTCCTCGCAGGAGCTCCGCATGGACCACTGGCGAAGTCGCGGCCCCACGGAGCTGCCATGGGCCGAGTTAGTGCTGCCTCCACGACTCCCCCTAGAGTACAATGTATTCCCACCAAAGATGTAGTTCATCACCAGTGAATGTGCTCCGATCCAGAATCCAGAGCTCTGCACTGACAAATGCTAATCTAGCTCAAGGCGAAGAGGGGAGTGAGCACGTTTATGAACAATTTCCTTAATTACGAAAAGGCTTCCTGGGTTGGGCCGTATATGGTGGTCTCATCTGTGCAGTTTTCTCCTGTCCACAGGATGCTTCGGATGCTAGTCCACATGGCCGACAGCCCAGCCCAACCCAACAGGAACAAACAGTCCCCAGAAAAAAGTCGGAGGGTCGAAGAGAAAAGATCCACCCGAGAGTATCAGTTCTCGTAACAACTGACAATTTTTCATGAACAGTTGGTGAGAGCAAGCTCAGAAAACGAATCAATCGTGGAACTCATCAAGCATTGACAGTCAATCTTTCTCAGTTGCTTTAGTAATATCCTCATGTCCCTCAAAGAACATTAATCAAACTGTAAATGTGGAGGCCAACAATTGAATTACGGCTCCGTTCCTCGCTGCGCCGAGTTCAACACAAGTTCTCCACCAAATAGGGGAAAAACCAAAAGGAAGACACGAGCAGGACTGGAAAAATCTGGGAAAAAATTAAATCATAAACCAATCCAGAAAATCCGCCAAGCACTCTGGATCTTCAGGAGCGTTCCAACTGGCTTGTTCATACCTGCATCGTTCGGTCTATAAAACACGTCTCATCCACAAGCGCTCTGAGGGGACCTTTCCCAATAAGAAGCTTCCGGAAATGTGCCACAGGTGTCAGATGCTTCGGGTAATTTTGTCACCAGGCTCCGCTCCCGCTCCTGGGGGAGCCAAAGCCATGGCAACAGCTCCCAGATCTAACAGAGCCAGCGGGATTTCCTGCTCAGGCTCCGGTCTCCTAGTCTGCAGCTACGCCTCAGAAAAACACGCCCCTCAATTTCATCCTATGACATGTTTATTAGTGTACAAAACAGCAGAAAAAAAAATACAGCGCTCAGGCGTCGGTGTATACGCTTGGTATGATGAATAAGTCGTTCTTCAGGTGTTTCAACATGGTTAAATTGTTTAACCACATAACCTACAAGTGGTATTGATATTATGTACTACTACTACTTTTTTCGACTGCTCTCATTAGGGGGCGCCACATCGGTTCATCCGTCTCCATACCCCCCATCCTCTACATCTGCCTCTTTCAAACCAACTACCTGCATGTCTTCCCTCACCATTAATATTATGTACATAAAAAAAAAGTGGCTCTGCAAGTCACTCTGCATCTGATGGAAGGATAAAACCCTGATGACAGACATGGCAGGTCATCAATAATACATCCCCAATTATCCCTGAACATACTGTGTGCATGTCTAATGAGATCCCTGCAAAAACCCGTTCCTTGGAGCTAAGCCATCCTTGTCTGTCACCTTGCTAATTGACAATTAGACCATCATACCGCAGGACTGGATGAAACAGGGGCATCAGTGCCAGCAGAAGACGTAGGAGCAGATTGAGGGGAACGGCATGACCCTGGGAAAAATGTGAAATGGCTAAGCTGGACATCCCGGTGGATTTGTTAGAAGATCCTAGTCGAACCTTTAGCGCTACCCCGAGACCGCCACCGTTGGTTTCTTAGCAAATTTAGTAGTTTTGAATAGTTTCTTGTGTATGTATAAAATCTCATTTGTTTTTCAATCATATTTCAACTATATTTTTTCTTGTACTCTCTAATAATAATTACTTGTAATTTTAGAGTTTTTACGTTTATTGATATGTTCGTAATCAATTCAAATAAAATCAGCCTTATTTCTAGAGCGCTTTTAACTATGGACGTTGTTCCAGAGATGACTTTATGATGTTGCAATGTTTGCTCCTTTGTTGTCTGCTACACCTATAAGTTCCTTCTTTCTACATTTATCCCATAAGAGCAAACGGCAACTGTGTCAAGGAAAAACTCCCAGAGATTTCATGAGGAAGAAACCTTGAGAGGAACCAGACTGAAAAGGGAACACGTATCTGGGTGTCACTGAAGGTCCGTTCATTACATCATCGTTGGGGTGTTGAGTGATGTGCGCTTTGTAGCAGACTGTTGATATTAATTCCAGTCCTCAAAGTTCTTGAGTTGCTCAGTAAAGCCACACTAAGTGATCTCCAAATGAAGTCTCAGTTTCATCGGTCTTGCAAATCTTTTAAAAGAACCGCGTTTTAAGCATATAAAGAGTCGCTGTTCGGACCGATTTGATTCCTCTTTATTCCTCCCACTGCACTCTGTAAGCAGCCGAATTTAATTCGATAAATCAAAATAAAGCGAGGCTCAAAAAACGAATTCGCCGTACTACCAGACTGCACGTAATTAGTGCTTAAGAGCTGCGTTATCTACCGATCAAAACAACCCCGTGTTAAAGATTAAATATAATCATTGAAACGCGCTCCATAACCACTGACGTCGTCACAGCAACCAACAGCCTGAGCATCTGCGCAATAGAGAGGAAAAAGGAAAAAAAGAATAAACGTGACTTCCCCCCCTCATGACTGGAATACGGGGACTCGTTTAGAAAACAATCCGTGTGTGTATTAAAGATCCTGTGCACTACTGCATGACATGAGCATGCAGGTTGCCAGGCAGCATGAAGGGTTTTTTTTTTCCACGTTTTTTTCCCTATTAGACTATCATCACACACACAGCTGCATTACAAACCATAAAAAAACGTACACCTTCTCATATATGGATAAGGAATTAATGTTAACGTTTTTTTTTTGTGTCGCGCAATGACGTAGTACTTTTGAAAAATGACGCACCGCTGCTCTCCACCAGACTATAAACAGATGCCAGATGCTCATATTTCATGCCCCTGAAGCATTTCGAATGTTATCAATAAAATCAATACACTGAGGCGACGCAGCGAGGAAGTGTACAAAGTATTAGATGCAACAGATGACAATATGGTCCTCTGGAATTTTAATGGAATATCCCCCCCACCCACACACACACACACACACACACACACACACCAGCACCCCCCCACCCCCTGCCCCACACACTCACACATACACACGGTCACACAGGGGATGTAAGAGCATGCGCTTGTAAACGACCGGATAGAAAACAAATGCACCCGCTCGCCCCTGTCACGGCCCGGACTTACCAACAAGTGCAGATGCAGTCTCTTGGTTCTCCTCAGGGTGCCCATGATGCGTCTGCCCATCTTTTTGGCGTACCACACCGAGTTAAGCATGGTGGGTCCAGGAGTGCGAGTTTCGCGCTCTGACGTTGCACAGCTCGACAGGCTTTTGTTTCCCTTATGCGAGCATCTCAAAAGATTTTTTTTTTTTTTTTTGCACGACTTCAAAGACACATCAAAGACAAAAACATCTCTCTCAGGTTGTGTGAACCTGTGATGAGTGGAGAGAGTGTGTGTGTGTGTGTGTGAGAGAGAGAGGGAGAGTGAGGCAGTGGCTGTTTGACGCACACTGCTGCTGCGGCAAGAAGAGCGAGTGAGATTGAAAGTGAGGGAGATGAACAGACACGAAGAGAGCAGGAGAAAGATTTCTTACAACGTCTCCATCCCCTGCTTTTATTCACCTCCCTCTCTCTACTCTCTATTATTTCCAAAATCACATCTCTCTCTCTCTCTTTCATGCAGCTTCACTCAGAGCTCGGGGCAGAGCAGCTGCCTGCCTGATTTGCCTCCTCGAAACGCTCTAAATGAGTCAGCAGGAAGCGTGAGAGCAGACCTAGATTGGACACCTGACTCGCCTCTGCCCCGCTCAGAAGACTGCAGATTTGGTCCACTTTCGCAGCTATTAAGTTCTCCGCCAGGACGGCGTGTCCGAGAGCCACCTCATGAAGCGTGTCCTGGTCGTGTTCACAGCCCGAACTACTCGTCTTTTTTCAGAGTCTTTTTTAGAGTCTTGTCTCTTCTCCTTTGACGCATCATCCTGCTAATGCGTTCTCTGTAATGTGGGGTCTGATCTATTCTGCTCCGCAGCTAGAACAGGGGGCAAAATGGATCGGGGCTGACGTCATTGCCGGGAAAATGCGAGGCGGCGCTGGAACCATCGGCTCCAGGAGAGAAACCGAGCTAATGACGCCATCGACACTTGTGGCGTTTCTCGTCATTTAACTCGTTTCTTTTTTCACCTGAATCATTTGTACCCTTCACCGTACGCTGCGCTTACTGATTAACCGTATCTCATCCATCATCACATTATTCTGGAAACATTCAAAAGGCAGCGTCCACACCTCAAACAGACACGTAGCCATGCATGGGAGAAGCCAATGCTTCTAGAATCAGCAAGAAGCAACAACTGGTGGGCAGAAGCTTCTCATACAAACATGTATATACACATATATAAAAACTACATACATATATACACACACACACACACACACACACACACACACACAAACAGGATATGACCAAAAAAAAATAAGTCATGCACGCCGGGAACTGCGCCATCTAGCATTGACATAAAGCCGAAATCTGTGACCTCGTTTAGCCACACGACAGCACAACCACGTGACGAGACACGACATCAGCACAGTGATGGCTGCGTCCAGTTCCCGTGCTTTAGCGGGGGTGTTTACCTGATGCACGGTGGAGGGGCTCGGGAGAGGGCTCTCCTCGCACGCCAACATGGGCGGCCCGTCAAAGATGCACTCCAGAGACTCAACCTACAGGGAAAAGGGGAGGAGGAAGGGATGGGGGGGGGGGGGTATGTACGTAACTCAAACTTATCACGCAACGCAACACATCAGAAAGGCTCACAGTTTACATTCGGACAGAAGGAGATCAGTAGAGAGGTAGGACGTGAGAGAGATAGATAGGTCTAAAAATGTGCAACTCGCACTCCCTATCCTTAAGACAATAGTTATATATAAATTTATCCTCGCACTAGGAAAGCACCCCCTTCAGCACGAACTCTGAACTCCAACAACATTCACATTGTCATTTGGCAGACGCCCTTATTTATATAACTGAGCAGGTATGGGGTTAAGAAAGCCTTGCTCAGAGGCCCTGAAGTTTTCGGCTTGGTTTGGTTGAGATTTGAACTCACATCCTTCAGATCCAAAGTTCAATGCCTTAAAAACTAAGCTACTAGAACCACCTACCAGACTCTGGTCACAACTTCACACTTTACAGCATGATGTCATCCAGCATGAGGTCAACATTCTATTCCCCCACAAGACACAAAATGTCATTTTTGATGAATGTACAATAAGCGGAATGGTATAATGGGACCCCAGACTCCTCTTCAAGCACGAATAAATCCAGGACATTTTCCTACAGATAAAACCAATCAGGAAATCTACTGACGCTGCTGAAGCTCAACACAAAATCAAAACAAATCCTTATAATGACTTTATCCAGATATGTGCGAATGATGGAACCAAGCTGTGTGTCGATGGCTTATTTCTGTGAACATGTGAGGAGACTCATCCCACAGGATCACCACAGGAGATCATATCCGTCTGTGGTCATCAAACTATGGAAAGTAACGAATTAAATTTGCTCGTGTAATTGGGCAGTTTTTAATTTTAAAGTAATTCTGTAACATTTTTAAATTTGTAACATTTTGAAACAATTTTACTTTTAAGTCTCCTGCAATGAATAAATCTACACTGGTACCCTAGATTACAATCTCAATAGAAATCAGGCTACGCCTCTTGATTTTTACAAAGAACACTTGGAAAGTTGTAATTCAAATGTTTCAGGAAGAGGAAGGTCTTCAACTGACGCTTAAAGATAGCCAGGGACTCTGCTGTACAGACTTCTAGTTGAAGTTCTTTCCACCACCTCGGTGCCAAAACAGAGAAGAGCCTTGAAGTTGTTCTTTTTATTTTAATTTTACTGTTACTGCAACCCAACAATTTCCCTATAAAATAAATATAGTATTCTGATTCTGATTAAAGTGTGCCTGTAATGCTGCAATGCTATGAAGACTCCAATAGGTGGAGCTAGAGCGCCATCGAACCCACTTATTTGTCTTGTGAGAAACGATGATGGCAGGTGATTATTCACAGCGTGTGATAACGGCTCGTGAGGCTTTGTGAATATTCTCAGCATCACGAAAGCACTTGAGGCGTTTCATCACGCACAGCAAATGACCTCGAAGTGAAGAGGGTTAAAAAAAAAAAATAATTTGACTTTGTATTGTTAGTCAAACCAAACAATTTGAGTACTGCACTAATTGCTTAACTTGCTTTGGAACATTTAATCGGTCCAATAATACATGTTTAATGAGAGGTCGTATATACGCCTATATGAGATGAAAACAGAGGCAGAACTTGTAAAGGAACGTCAGACCGCATGTTCAATTTCGAAGAACAAAATGATCGTGTGTTGAGGATGAGGGGCAGCTAATAAGGATGTAGAGATGAAGGGATGAAGGCTGTGTCCCTGTGGAGGAGCGAGAGTGAGGCAAGAGTTCACCAGGTTTACACCAGTGAGCCGAGAGTTATGAGAGGTGACAGGCGTGAATCGTGCGTGTGTGTGTGTGTGCTGTTAGCGCAGGAGCCGAGCGTAGAGGAGTCATAAATCTCAAAGCAGAAGGGAGCATTGGAGCGAGACAAGTGCGTGAGGAGCACTCGTAAAATGTCCTAAACGTCCACACACAACACACAACACCCTCCTCGAACACCCAATCACTCTGCTGTTGACGCGTGACTGAGGTTCACCTTGTGTAAAAAAAAAAAAAAACAACAAAAAAAAACACGTCTTTAAACCCGACACGTGATCTCAATAATAGACAAGTTCCAGGAAGATGTTCTACTAGACCTTTTGTGAAGATGTGTGAGAACCATTCAGCTACAAGTGTGTTAATAAAGTTAAGTTACTGATGTAGGTAAGGAGGCCTGGAGTGCAGTGCGTTCACATGCATTCACCCTCATAGGTGTTTATTAGTGTTTATAGCTCTCTAGCAGGCCACTCAAGACCTTCTACACACTTCCAACCAATAGAATCTTCATAGAGCTGACTTTGTGCACAGGTTCGAGTCTGCTAGTTCAAAATTTTATTCTCCTGCATACAGACATTCTCAAACCTTTTGGAAAAGAATGACATGAGGCTGGAGAGGTCGGGTGTCCCGATACTTTTGCTCATACAGCGTATTAAAAAAACAATTGTTTGTGGGTTTTTTTGCTACATTACAGGAGGAAAACGTGCGGCAATTAAAAATATGTATTTGTTTTTTTATTATTCCTTATTTATTTATTTATTTTTATTATCTTAATCAATACTTTTTATTATCCACTTTACACATTCAAACACACACACACACACACACACACAGTACAGTGAATTGACCGATCTAATCAGAAGAAAACCTTTATAATTTCAGAGATCACGACTGCATGCCCTCTGCCTGTCCCCCTGTTATTATCTGCGCTATGCTAATAACGACACGTGCAGCACCCGCGAGGCTGCTTACAGAGAAACCTGCCCTACATACAGAGCTGCTCGCAGGATCTAACCTCCCTGCCGCGAAGCTGTCGTGCTGCTAAAGAGCTCGTCTCGGAGACTACGCAGCTTGTTTTCATCATTTTGTGGATACAAACAAAAAATGCTGATGAGACAAAACTGGCACTGGGTCTGTAAGCTTTTTTTTTTATTTTTTTTACACCCATACACAGCAGGAGACTCGCATCTTGTGTGTGTGTGTGTGTGTGTGTGTGTGTGTGTGTGTGTGTGTGTGTGTGTGTGTGTGTGTGTGTGTGTGTGGCATGGTAACATACATAACAATGAGGTGAACACAGAGGACAAGACCGATGCTGGGAATCAGTTTTTTTTTTTTATTTTTTACACCCATGCACAGCAGGAGACTCGCATCTTGTGTGTGTGTGTGTGTGTGTGTGTGTGTGTGTGTGTGTGTGGCATGGTAACATACATAACAATGAGGTGAACACAGAGGACAAGACCGATGCTGGGAATCAGAGCAGAGTCAGGGGGTTAGAGCTTTACCTTCATGGGGGAGATGTGCGCGTGGGCCACGTATCCATGGACGTTTTCGATCTGCGAGATGTTCTTCTCAGCCACCTGGACGAGCTCAGGACCTGGCGTCTCGTCAGTGAGTTGCGGCGAGCTTTGCTCTTGGGGAGAACCGTCCTCATCGTGCTGTTTGTACTTCTGTGGAGAAAAGAGAAAGAGGAAACATGAGAAAGTGGACTCTCTCGAGGTCAATCTCCATGAAGAAGGGGTTGTGGCCAGAAGGTGCGGCCTTTGATACTGTCAATCATTGAAGGGGGCGTGGTCACTTTTTACTTATCAGTCCTAGTAAAAGAGGTATGGACTTTATGAGTTAGTCAAGAGTGAAAGAGGGAGTGGCCTCTGTACCTGTCCGTCTGAGAAGAGGCGTGGCCTCATTCCAAGTACGAGAAGAGGTGGTGCCTCTTTTCCCGTCAGTCCCAGTATAGAAGGCGTGGCCTGTATGACTGTCACTGACTGTATGACAGACTAATGGCATCAGTACCTGTCTGTCTCAGGAAAAAGGGTGTGGCATCTGTACCATTGAGTTTCAGCAAAGAATCACCCATCACTTCTCAAAGCCATATTTAAATTTTGTACATAAAAAGATCTCCAGATGTTCATTACATGATGGATAAACGGATATAAACACTTCTCACCATCATGACGCAAAGTAATGGACATGAATGCATGATACACAGATTACAGAAACCTCCACTGATCATCCCTGGAGATGTTGAATAATAAATGTCACCGTGATAAAAATGGGATCCGTTTTTATTTTTACGCTTTTACGGCGATCAAAGCACTAAAATAAAATGAGAAATTAAGAAAGAAAAAATGAGCAACGCTTCGAGTTTCTACAAATCTTAAAAGCTGGACATGCAGCACGCAGATTTGGATGTGACGAGCTCGTATTAAATCGCACTTTTCGTCCTACTCAATCTGCATGAACAGCAAATTATGTACAGAGAATGATGCAAGCAAACACATCGCGAGTGTGCGGGAGCTTGTTATATATGAACATGCATATTCATATCAGGTGACTAACAGGAAAAGATTAGATTAGGATCTTTTTTTTTTTAAATAAAATTAGCATAATTACTGTATACACTGAATAATAATAACAATGACACCTTAATTAGGGGTCCAAGCACTGTTATACAATCTCGCTAAAAATATACCTTTATTTTTTTTAAAAAAGCAAAATTTTCAGTATTATATTCATCTTATATACTCGGCTCCCCTTTCTGTGCTCTTTAATGTTTAATGAGAGCTCTGAAATAAAATAAAAAAAAATTCCCCCCTTCCTGTAATACAGTGGTATAACCCATGTGTTGTGTGTGTGTGTGTGTGTGTGTGTGTGTGTGTTATGTGTGTGTGTGTGTGTGTGTGTGTGTGTGTATATATCTGATCAGTCATTCCCCATATAACAAGGGGATGGCTACGGTTGCCATGGCAACAGGATTCCCGTTTTCTCCATCGCGTTAACGTGGTGCTAGTTAAAGCAAATTTATATTTTTCAACAGTTTTAACCAATTAAAACATGGGATCATGATAGAAATCTTCTGATGAGCACCAAGAGGGGGGAGGAGGAGGAGGAGGAGGATCTTCAGGCAACTACGAGCACTCAGCGGTGAATCTCAGTTCGGCACGGATTACGGAAAACCGCGCTAAACGCTCCTCGGCGTCATGAGAACGTGGCCATAAAAAGCCTGACGCAAAATTTCGCGCACTTGCGGCTTTAATCTGAAATCAGAAGCTCGGTGAAATGCAGAAAGTCAAGAGGGAGAATTAAAAATCTAATTAAAATAATGACACACCACAGGCTCCTACGTCATTAGAAGCTGGAAACGAATCAGTAAAAAAAAAAGAGCTCTCTGCCCACACCAATGGCGGATGGTCAGGGCCTGGAAAGCCTTCGCTTCTCTTTCAATCTCTGATTGGTTGGTCAGAGTTACAGCCAAGTTCGACTGGTAAAACACATGTGTCGAGCTGCACACATCTGAGTTGGACTTTTTTATGCCTACAGTGGAAGAGAAATTGATTTGGTCCCAGGCATACTTAAAAATACATTTTCAGGAGAAAAGCTAGACATGGTGAGGAGGTCGGCCAACCCCGAAGCTAGCTAGCGTGTCTCAGCAAGAGAAAGGGTTCGTTCACCACTTCCAGACCAGTGAATACGAGCGGTACCACTGGATTACAGCCTCTGGGGGGGGCTGCAAATTATGAGTCTGCATCTTTTTGAGAGTAGGTTGTATTTTAATTACATTTATGTTTTTGTCATGTTATTAGACAAATATTAATTCTAAACTGCTCCAGATGTTGTAGGTGCACAGATGCAGTTGTAGTGTAGAGGTTTGGAGTCTTAACTGGCTTAGTAAAATGGTTTTCACCTCCATATGTAAAATGCCTGTCTCTCTGTAATGCCACGCGTTATATTGTGGGGTTTTTTTTGTATTGTATTGATGATTTTTATAATTGCGACGTGATAGTGGTGGTATTAAAAGGTGGATTAAGTCTGGTACGTCCCCACTGAAGGCCCAGGTACCAAACCAAATGTACGGCCTGCCACTGTCCTACACACAAACACACACACTTCTACATGAGCTCCAAACACGCTGGCTCCTGATGACGTGCGCTAGCTGTCCCTTGAAACTTGTCGTATTTTCAAGCAGATAAAAACACAATCAGTTGCATCCTTATGAGGACACGAGTCTGGAGTCTCTGGTTTCTTTCATGGTTTAAATATTGTTTTGTTTTACTGAAAAATGTCAGTGTCTGTAAACTTTGTCAATCAAAAGTAAATGATTGTACAATTGAGTGAAATCTTCGGAATTTCATAATTTATATATATTTTAACCCTAAGAGGTAAGATGGAGAAATAGAAAATCGATAATGCCTGGGGTTTCCTCTAAACGATGTATAGCAGCAGAAATCGCAAGTCCAGTCTGCTATTTACCAGTGACGGGAATCATATATAGGTCTTAATTACCAAAATGATGGAACTGCAAATGTTTTTTCTGATTAATCCTAAGGGGTAATGTGTCCACGCGACAGTGATGTATGAGGCATCGGCCTGCTCCTCTGCTAAATACTAATTTCTTCGTCGATCGTTCTTTCTCTCTCTCGACACGCCGGCTGCGTCGCGCACCCTCTATTTTTAGCTGCGTCTCAAAGCATGAGTTGGATACGGAATTCGGTTCCCCTCCTCTCTCATTTCTAGCACGGCGTTGCAATAATTAAACAGTAGCGAGACAAAGCAGCGTGAGCCTCCGTATAGGCACGAGTTCTCCGCAGAGACACGCCGTGGTAACGAGGTCATGGGAGCTGAAGAGCCGCGGTTCACACATACACACCTTTTCCTTCTAATGATAATGAGCTGAGATTTCAGGGAACTTTCGATGCTTCCATTGGAGACTAAGAGAGAGTGGAAGGAACAGATGCTTCATTAGATGGATAGTACGGTGTTACGGATTACATGGGCAGCATTTTGATCTTGAGGTGCAAATAAAACAATTGTAGGTTTGCGTGTGTGTGTGTGTGTGTGTGTGTGTTTGTATACACAAAACAAATCTTATTTCCAGTATGGAGTGAGAAGCCACAGTGACACTACACTAACCCTTGTTTGTTTTTACGCTGGAACTGTTGTGTATGTTTTGAAGTTTAAAAACGATAAAAAGTGATAAAAGTGCAAACTGGAGACTAAACAAACATGCAGTCCGCCACTTAACACGTTCCTGAGGAAACTTCCTACAATGTTCAGTACGTTAAAAGGATTTGAACGAACCGAAAGCCCTGTACGGAAAGAATTCTGAAAACCACGTGACAAAACCAAAAACGACAGCAATGCAGCTATTCGCATCGGTAACGCTTCGGTTTTAATTGGCGCATTTAATCAGCTGCTCTTGTTTTAGAGCCGATTGAAAACTCGAGACACGCAGAACAACGTGGACGAGTCACATGGGAGGAGAGTCTCTGTGCCAGAGCTGCCATCAGTCTGAAAAACAGGGCAGGATGCCAAACGCTAAAACACTTCACTCATATTTGCAAAGTACAAACGATGCTGTGTGCATTTGAAAAAAGGTCTTTATAACCTCTGGATATAAAAAGCTGTCGAGTACAGGAGAGTAAAAATGTGTCTTTTTTTGGACCAGTGTTCGGGTGAATTTTATTAAAAACGTATCGACAGCTGACACTTTTAAGAGTCAAAGTAAAGGAAAAAATAAAACGCTCTCCTTCATGATAAAGGGTCAAAATAAATATTGATCTCTTTGTAAATATATTAGTGGATTATACACTGTATGGACAAAAGTTTTTTATTTTTTTTATCAATACAGGGTTCTTCCACAAACTGTTACCACAAGCATAGAGGCACACAATGGTATAAATACGTCTTTGGATGAGTAGCCTGAAATCAAACCTGTTCCAGCATGACAATGCCCCTGTGCACAAAGCCCAGGAGGATGTGGGTTGGAGGATCTCCTGCTATAGAGCTGTAAACCCTATTGAACACCGTTGGGATGAATGTAAACACCCAGGACTCCTCACCTCAGCTTCATTAGTACCTGACTTTGAGCACCAATCTCCATATTCAACTACCTTCATTTATCATCAAAAGCCATTGCGTATTTTGTTGCTACCACCGTGCAATAATGATGAACACTAGCCAAAGGTCAAACCACTAATCCAGCGTAATCCAGTGGCCAGTTCGTTCCAAGAATCAGAAGGATAATGTCATGGCAAAGAGGACAACGGAAACTGTGACACTAATCACCCAAGCCTTTGTGACCTCAGCGTCTGCGAATCGGTAAATAAATCGAAAGGTTTTATTACTTTCTACCAATCAAATAACATGTACTCGACGATGCCACGCAATTGTATGGGAAACTATATGGGAGGTGGTATTTTAGAGGTTAAGGCAATGGACTTTGGATCCAGTGGTCAAGAGTTTAAATCCCACCCAAACCAAACTGGGCCCCTGAGCAAGGCCCTTAACTCAATAGCTCCCCAGCTGTACGAATAAAATAAATATAAGTCGCTCTGCATAAGGGTGTCTGCCAAATACCATATACTGACTCGTTGGAAATCCCATCCGGATTTAGCTCCACTTTACTACTACAATAGACTCAATTGCTCCATGTGTGGCTGAGGAAAGGTGTAATCACTCATCTACAAGAGCATTAGTAAGATCAGACACTCCTCAATGGGTGAGGAAGGTCCAGTTCTAGCTCATTCCAAAAGTGTTCATTGGGGACTGAAAAAAACAGGCCTCTTTGTAGGACCTTTAAGGAGTTCTTTTAGGTCAATCTTTACACACACCATGTCTTCATAGAGCCTGCTTAGTGGACAGGAGCATTGTCACGTTGGAACAGTTTTGGGTCTCTTAAATGCAGTAAAGATAATTTGTAAAGCTACAGCATAAAGACTTTCGATACAATTGGGGAAAAAGTTTGGTGAAGAACCACAATATCGTTGTGATGATCAGAGGTAAACTATTTGGCCATATGTTGTATCGGTACCCTATGATGAATTTTAGTTCAGCAAAACAGAATAAAAATGGCTGTAGCGCAAAATATTGTAATAATACGGTTAAGAATGTGTTTTCGGCAAACAGCTCTTTGTCTTCCACAATGCTAAGCTTTAATTCACCCGATTTGTAAATGTATCGGCGCATCTTTTTCAACAATGTATCAGATTTTTAATTATAATTATATTACTATATTGCGCTCTCCGTGCAGCATCATGTTTAAAAACAAACAGCACGTGGCATCAGCGATTCGCCTCTAGAGGCCGCTCTCGTAACGACTGCGTACTTTTTCCAAAGTTCCAGCAATAAACAATCCGTTACGATTAATTGGCCGACCTCTAAAAATGATAAAACTACTAGGATTGGATATAGTCTTATGATTTCAAATTTGGCGAGTGTTCGTACCACCTTCAACCTCAACTAGAAGTTTATGTGCTGATGTAAACAAGAGACTTCATTCTGAGAAAGAACACTGCACATATTACTGTAAATATTGTGGTAATAGACAGACATGAAACATTTAGGTATTTTTAGCACTTTAAGTGCAATAAAGCATTAAAGTTGTGTAGGCTCGAGTAAGTGGAGACTTAAGAGGATTAGTCACCAATCAGCAACGCGATCTCTCACTGTTTGCTCTGATTTCCATATCGGCAATCTGGCACAGTTGGCACTTAATTAAAGCTCCCAGGGCGAGACCGTAAGCACGTCTGTCACCTAGCTCGGAACAGGTAACCAAACAAGCAAAGGAGCAACGGGTGTGGGGTTTTCTGGCGTGCACCCACCTTACAGCCGAACATGAGGGAGATGGTGCTGTTGGTACAGGCCACTTTACAGTGGCACAGCATGGGTGAGAAGCAGTCCAGCTTCTTGATGCTGGGAGACATTTTCTCATTGCCATTTTCGGCCAGCGAGGAGGCGGAGACGCGTCTGAGCCGCAAGCGCTGCCTGCTCCTTCCCCTCCGACCTCCTCCACCACCTGCCCCTACAACGCCTCCTCCTCCACCTCCGCTGCTGCTGGTGCTCCCCGCTCTCACCATCCACCCTCATTCCTCGCATCACTCCATCGCGCCAGGGGAAGGACAGCCAAACCGCTTCCTTCATCCAGCAAGTGACTTCTCCTCGAGTCTCTCCGTTTTAGAGCCTCTTCTTCTTGCTCTCTGACGTTTTTACTTAAGCGTGGCCGGTTTTTCCCTCCAGTTCGTGCCTTTACCTCACAGCTGTCAGTCAGAGTGGAGGTGTTTACGCTACGGTCCCACGGGAGCCATGCTGTGTATGCTGAGCTCTTCACTGCGTCTAGCTCTCAGGGAAGCGAGGCAGCTGGCTCTTTTCCCCAGGAGAGACAGAGTGCGCCGTGGCTATGAGCGTGAAGACAAAAGAGGCGGAGAATTGTGGAGTGGGGGAGGAGCACGAAGCCGTGGCAGCGCGTGGGGTTTACCATCTCACAGATACCATCAGAGATGCAACAAAAGCGCAAAGCCTGATCTTTGTGTTGCATTGAGAGAGAAAGAGAGAGAGAGAGAGAGAGAGAGAGAGAGAGAATGAAAGAAAATATCCTAAAGGACAGCAGAACTCAGAGTGGGAGGTGGGATATTGAATGAACTTCAAGCATATTTACATGAAGCGGAGGACGAATGAGGGGGTGGAGTAAACAGTGAGAAGCCAATTAGGACAAGAGAAAAGGACTTGTGGTTGCAACAGCTATTGGTCAGTTGGTCCCTGTGACCTCTTGACATGACTCTGTCTACACAATAGGAGACAAAAAGACAGAAATAACCAGAAACACTATGGCAGGATTGCTCTGACAATCTCATGATCACTTCACACGCCAAACCACAATAAATCTTATTTCCAAAAACAGAATAAACGTCCTCCTCTTTGGCCCTGAATACATACATTTTAGCCTCTTTTTAAGGATGGCATTATTCAGCTATTTGCATTGATATAAAAGTTAATGATTTGATGCATCGGTTTAAAAAAGTGTGCATCGGATAGAAGTTGGCACTGTATCACTGTGCATCGTTTTTTCCATAAACCCTTTGGTAAAAAACACTATTTATTTATATATATAATTATTAGTAGATTAGAGTGCTATACTTTTATTATTTAAAAAGTGACCAATAATTTGTGACCAATATTTTTATATATAAATTTATTTCTCCTCCCTAAACTTTCTCAAAACGCGTTCTCTCTACAGAGACCGAGGCATTAACATGGCAGAGGTAGAGCTGTAACTTCCTCAAGACAGAACAGGAAAAGAATGTATTGAGTCATATTTCCCCATTACATTGTATTGCACTAAATCGATTCGCACTGCCTCGTATTAGGGGTTAACGGTGTCGCCTCACACCGTTAGCTGCTTCATGTGCATATGTCGAGACATGGCAGAGGCTACCCAGGAGTCTTAAAGAATTGTGATCAGTATTGTGTGGTTTAATGTAATATGTTAATAATTTAAATAATTACAACACAATCAAATGCAGAGGAACCTCCCAGATCAGGAGTTGGTACACACCCTGACCACAACCGAAGAGTCTCTGAAAACTCTGAGCTGTAAAATATGTTCAAACGGACATTAAAATCCCAATCTAGAGCAGAGCAGATGAATCCGTTCCATATCGGGTGCCGGTTTAAATATTTTAAGCTATAAAGCTTATTATTAAAAAAAAGGAGGTCAGAGGATTACACTGCTCTCAGAGCCAGATGTGTGTCGTCTTATCCGCCGTCAGAGACGTGTCACGAACAGGCCTGGTCATAGAGCACCAACGTCCTGCTGTGATTCAATAACAGACCTCAACGTAGCAGCATTTGATTTCGATTTGTAATCAATCCTTTGGGTAATTCTGTTTCCTCTTTTTGAGTCTTCTGCTATGTCTTAATTTTATTCTTATTGGCAGCTCATTTCGTTGACAAATGAAGGCGGCTCTATTTTCCCTCTCCCACGAGTGCACGATTCGCCGGCAATGACGAGGGAAATCCCTCAATAGTGAGGAACATTAGCACAGCATCAGCACCATTAACAAGATGTAGAACGCAGCAGGGGGAGGACTGGGGTACTAATGAGAACGTTGTCGTAGTCACGACTCACAAATTATGTTTAGCTAATTTTCTTAAAGGAGTGAATCTGCGATATGTGCTGCCTCGGTCGATTAACACGACAGAATCGGAAATCCATCTGGGATTTTAACTTGACCCACGAAAACCCGCTCATGCAGCGGAACATACAAACACGTGGCGAGATGGAGATGCACAAGCTAGAGCTCCATCCAGTGTTGTGAATGGGTACTGCAGAACTGACAATCCCTTCATAAAATCTTTTTAATCCGTTTTAAACAATCTAAAAAAAGTCTATCAAAAAATGTAGCACACAAAGTCTCTGAATGAGACGACTGTTGAATCTGACACATGAACGCCGCTCAAAAATTCTACGATTAAAAACAATACACTGCACACCACTGAGAGGTGACATGAATCGCAGTACTAATATAATATTCCCAGATTACACTGCAAAAACATTTCAGGAACGGTTTAAGAAACGATGACAAAATTATCAAGGGGTTGACTTGGCTTCCAAAATCCCCCCAAAACTCACAACCCACAAATTCTGCAAAAACCTCAGTCCGATCGAGTATCTGTAACAAAAGTTCAATCTACATCGCAGGACATAAAGTCTTTGTGCCGGACACCACAGCACATCTTCAGAAATCTTAGGAAATCCAGGTCTTTGAGAAATTGTTTAGAAGGTACAAAGGAAACCACACAATATATCAGGCAGGTGGTTTTATTGCAATAGCTGATGGGTCTAAGGACAAGCTTGTGGATGATACTTGTATTTAATGCAAATATAAATACATTTTACACATGTAGTGCTTTAGGAGACCAGTAGAGGGCAGCAGCTCGATGCAAACACCTAAAACTCATGTTTTTCTACTGGATAGTGAAAATATCATTATCATTCCACCTTTTTTTTTTATAATTTTGTATAACAAGCAATAATTTCATTTATAGGATTCAGCGTAATCAGATTTAGGAGATGGAGCAGTTTTTGATGCTTCAATGATCCTGCCAGTTTACAACCTTCTTGTAGTGTTTTTTTTTTTATTCCAGGTCACATGGGGGCGCGTTGACAAAAAAAAAAAAAGCTGAAGGAAAGGATTTGTATAATGGAAAGAGCCTCAAAGGAATCTTAATCTCCAGATAGGTCACCTGACCTGACCAAACAGACAGGAGCAGGTTTTGATGCTTCAATGATCCTGCCAGTTTACAACCTTTATGTAGTGTTTTTTTTTTTATTCCAGGTCACATGGGGGCGCGTTGACAAAAAAAAAAAACGCTGAAGGAAAGGATTTGTATAATGGAAAGAGCCTCAAAGGAATCTTAATCTCCAGATAGGTCACCTGACCTGACCAAACAGACATCGGCTTTTCATTCAGCCGCTGTTGATGTAGTTTATTTGGTCTCATGTTATGGACATCCCTTGGCATATGGCGGTACCAGAAGTAAACATCTCCAATGAGCTGGTGAATTTACTCCAACATCAATAACTCAGCTTTCCACCATCAATCCTGGTGGAAAGAATTGCAGACGTCACCCGTACACAACACAACAGCAAAACCACTGGAGTTCCCCAGTCTGACCATGAAGGGGGTTAAAGAGTCAGTGTGGTCACAAGTGGCAAATTTCCCTCAGGGGTTTCTTTCTGTCAGGCTCAAGTTTAAATCCCCTGATTAGCAACAGACCAGATCAGTCCCAGTAAAGGGGGTGTGGCCTGTGCTTTTTTGCCTCAGTAAAGGAGGCGGGGCCTATATATGTTATAAATACCTGATAAGAGGTTGTATATGCCGGATGAGACGGTGTATATGCCCGATGAGACCTTATATATGCTGATGAGACGTTATATGTGCCTGATGAGATGTTATATGTTCCTGCGAGTTCTTGAGGAGGTGTCTTATAAATGTGTTTTTAACGTCCAATGAAAGAGGGATGGCCCAGAAATCGGTCAGCCTCAAAGAAGAAAACGTGAATTTCCACCTCCTTAAAAAGTTACTTTTAGCACCTGTTGTTTAACTGTACACTAGATGGTGGATGTAATATCCGAGGTCTCATGATACCCATTTGTGTTTGTGTGAGTAGCAGAGGCCATGAGCTGCATTACTCCTTCCCCCAGAGGAGGGGACCGCTCGCAGCGCAGAAGAAAAAGCTGTCGATCCCTTGTCGTCCCCAGATACAAAGCTTGTATGATACAACAGCATGACAAACAACCAGCGACTGCATTTAAACATCAACTTGCAGTGTTCGGGATCTGCTTACAAATCCAGTTCTGTGTTCAAACCACGCTTTAAAATGAATCAGAGAGCTGTGAACATGTCAGCTGTGTGTGGTGTACACATGAACCACATGAGAGCTCTGCCCTCTCTGAACCACAGACACACCCTAAGCCTCGGTCTATAGAGTCAGCAGAGTCCTTTTACAGAACCTGTACAAAATAAATGACTTCGAATCCTCTAAATCCAAATGCTCTCAGAAAATCAGGAATTTTTGTATTTAAAAAAAAAAAAGGACTGTTGATTGGTACACAGCTCCATCAGGTAGTTAGAATAGAATAGAATAGAATAGAATATGGGTCAAAGTGCAGAGTCAGCCAAGAAAAAGCACCCCTGGAGAACAGAAGGTTAAGGGCCTTGCTCAAGGGCCCAAGAGCGGCAGCTTGGCGATACTGGGGCTTCTAATTGGTAACCCAGAGCCTTAAACACTCAGCGAACACTTCACACGCCCCTCATTAATCTTAAGACTACTGGTTAATATTTTTACAAGAAACCAAAAATCTTTTAACTAACTGATGAATTTTGCCCATCAGCCAGAAAATTCCACGTGAAAGAAAGAAATCGGCATCACAAACTTCCTTCTCTCGTTATCGATGGCAAAAGTTCACGCGTAAAATGTAGTCGAGAGAAAAAAAATTGCTCAGATCAGATTCACAGTCACATTTTGATGAAGAGATGATTAATAGCGTGACTTTTGACCTTTGAGAGTGCTATTTAAAGAGCATTGACGCTAATGAGCTTCATTACTTATGCTAGTTTGCAGCCTCCGGCCAGGCTAATGCTAACTCAAGCTAGCAGACCTCGTATTGTATAGTCGCTGTGGCTTTGGTGCGAGCGCTCTGTAATGAATGCAGAATGTTAATGGTTCGTTGTTGGAGGTCGTTTTGTTGGAGTGACGAGGCAGCAGCAGTTACTGGGAAGATCATTAAAAGGGGAGTGGAGGAAACACGGCAGGCTGTAAGAAATTCCCGACAGACAGACAGAAAGAAACTAAAAGACAGCCAGGGGGGGAAATGAGAGAGAGAAACAGAGAAAGGGAAAGAGAGAGAGAGAGAGAGGGAGAAAGAGGGTTTATGTTAGGCGGTAGAGGAATGAATGGCACAAACATTTCTGAACTTATTAAGTGTGACTCAGAAGCAAACACACTGCTCACAACTGGAGTGTGTCTACCAGAAGACCTCACAGGAAGAGAGTGCGAGAGAGAGCAAGAGAGAGAGAAAGAGAGAGGGGAAGACAGGGAGAGAAAGAGTAAAAAAAGAAAAAAAAGAGAGGGTACATGAAATCCGAGACTCCACTTTAACTTTAACTGTAGAAGTTGTGATTAAACTCGCTCTTCATGAGTAATGTTATATTTCCAAATATGCATCGAAAGAATGTTGAAGGTCAGCACTCGAGTCCCACAGAGCTGCTGAGATCCAACTTCTGCTAGTCGAGCGCGCAATCCAACAAACGCTGCATGTTTTATACACGTGTTTAAATCACATCACATATAAAGTTTTTATGAGGATGAAATATACATCCATCAAAGAAGCAAACGAGTGTAGCGTTGCTCTCTGTGTTGGTGGGAAAACAAGCTGTCTGTCTGGTGTCAATCAGCCAATCATGGACCTCGGTGAGGTTGTGTAGGAGAAGCAGGACAAAAAAAAAAAAAACATGGGAGGTTTTCTTCACGTCCTGGAAGACGCATGAACAAAGGATATCTCAGGAACAAGGAAGAGTTTAACACGTTACGTAACAGGAAGACCAAATCCTCTTCCATCGCTCAAACCATATCAGATCAACACACACTGGAACACATTCGTCACTCGAATGATGAATGTCATCATTAGGATATAGATGAGTATCGTCTGTTACTGCATCGATGAAGAATCGTCCACTTCCGCATCGTGATGCATCATAGAAACGATTCATTTTAACACCCCCTAGTCAGGTGGGAGGGGCATATTTGGGAGAGAGGGGCGGGGCGGGGAACTCCCTGCCAATCAGAGCAAAACTAGTCAGTGGTTGTTCCCTGCCAGCTCATGCATGTGGCAGAAGATGGACTGCGCTTTTCTCCTCTGACGCTGCAGCTAAAAAAGACGTGAACCTTGGCTTCTCTCTTCCACTTGTAATTGACTCCAACTCCAAAATATTTGGCTTTTTTGCACTCCTGGGATTTGAACACACGCCCGTCTGGTCACCACTAAAAAATGCTGAGCGGATAAACGCCATAACTCCAATGAAGAGTTTTACAGGAGTCATTAAGTGCTTTAAGTGCAGGAAGTTACTCAAGGTCAGGGGGCCATGTGCTGAAGGTCAGAACACAACCGCCGGGACATCAAAGCGTGAAGAAGTGCACGAAGGACAACCGTACATCCGGATGGCGGATGGCATCCAAACACACACACACACACACAGCTGGACCAATGCTGTTCGTGTAAATTACGATCGATGTGGTGATGATTTTAAAGCGTGACGCATCGTACTTTTGACCATTTATCGTTACATTTGACGATGTGGAACACCAACTTAAGAAGAGTGTGTTCTCTGTAAACCTGCGTTGTGAGATGCACGCCCTCGTTTCCAACTCAACGCTTTATCTTAACTACATGGCATTTTATTTTTAACTCCAAGCAAAAAAAAAAAAAAAAAAAAGAAAAGTGGAACAGGGAAGACAACCACTGTTCCAAACCACAAACATGTCATCAAGATTCTCTGTAAATGGACGGTGCAGGAAAAACTCAGTCTCAAATGCAAAAAAAAAAAGAACTGGCAAGAAAACAAAATCTAGAAGTGAAGATAAAGAACGAGATGTGGCCCTGTCTCAAACCGCATACTCCCGCACTAGACAGCATGCTAAAATACCAAGCCATGTAGATTGACTACTTTGAAGTATTTGGTTTGGGACGCGGCCGGGGGCTTACCTTCGTGGTAACGAGACAAATGCAGTCCATCTTCTAGCACGGGACAGAACAGGAGCAGGGCTCGGCCTCAGCATCTCATTTCATGCCTTCGTTTCTTCAGAGTGTGTGTGTGAGTGGGTGTGTGTGATAAAGCGAACGAGAGATAAAGAGAGAGAGAAAGAGTAAAAATCCCACCACTTCCATCTAACGGTAAATCCTGTTAGTCAAGGAAGCACCATAAAAACTTCCCAGCACTGAGGGGATTTTGGGAGGAGTGAAGGGGAGAAAAAAAAAAAGGAAAAAAAAAACCCGCGTTCATGGCTACGACACAACTCCTTGGCATTTGCATGTGTTGCCAGATTGGATTTTTATCTCCTGTCTCACCTAGTCAAAGATCCGAAAATGATCAAGTTTCATCTGATTTGTTATGAAATACAACACATCATCAAATATCTCATACTAATCTAAATACTAAATATCTTGAGACTAATAGCAGTAATATCAGTAGCACCATCACTGCTGGAGATAAGCATTGACATGCTCATGACATTTAAACGACTCAACATCACAGCCATCACGACAGATTCCAGACACCACTGTACTCGTCGTCATCCCATAAACGACAGAAAATATTTTTCCCTAATTATCTGCTTTCAATTTTGCGGCAACGGTTTGGAAAAGGAGAACGTTTGGGTGTGTTGAGGTTTCCACACACATTTGGAAAACAGAACAGTGTATAAACAATACAAATAATAATAACAACAATGATGAAAAGAAGCCTGAAATAATGTCAATATATTTGTCCCTTCGGCAATTGCAAGTAAGAAGTTTTTATTATAATCACAATGTACAAAAGGTATGTGCCTATAAAAATAATAACAATAATAATAATAATAATAACAACAAATCTACACCCTCTTATTATGGCGAGTGCACAAAGTGCGATTTTTAATATTTTGCGATTGTTGATTTTCAGACTTTACTAATAAAATCCCAGTGGCACATTGTAGGATCTCAGTTGTCATAGTATCAGACTGTACGACTGTAAAATCTGTCTCACACACACACACACACACACACACAAGAAAAAAACTTGTCCAAAGTTTTACGTCATCAATCCGTGACACGTTCAGACCTTTGAGTATTTCCATTAACGGTAGCTAGCAGCAAACAAAAACAACTTGTAGCGTTAATTTTGCTCATAACATGCCTAGATAATAAAAACAGAAAAAAAAAAAAAAAAAAAAAAAAAAACGACAAAGACGTGACAAAGAGGGCGTTATGGATTTCCAATTCTACAAAGCGAACTTGAGGTTTCATTTTGACGGGTTTTTTTATTTGTTTTTTTTACGATTATTTTTATTACGATTTACGATAATTTGTGCCTGTTTAATGTCAATTACTTAAATCAATATAATAAATGTGTATTGTATTGATTGGATTTATTCCCTTTTAATTGTATATATTTATTTTTTTATCAAAACCAAGCAGACATTTGATTTTAAAACAATTATGTAAAATAAAAATTGTGCACAAAATGTTAACAATAAATAAACAAACGACAGGCAATTTTATATTTTCCTTTTCTTCCATCTAACTGAACCGAACAGTGAATTTTTTGTACAGTTAAAATTCTGTTGATAATTAGAACCTGTAATGAAAGCACACTGAGCTTCTCACCTTTCCTGCCTGAATATGCATCGTCTCTATATCCGAGATCACCAGACACACGTTTCTGACACAAGTTTAGACTTGACAATGAAATGAACCCTAAAAACCATAAAGCCTCCGACTCGCATCTCGTATGCGTACCTGGACACGACTCGGCACCATTTCATTAATAAATCCTGGACAATGAATTCATAATAAACCATAAACACAACCTGGAAATGCAAAGCAACACTGTAACACTGTCCCTTCCTGAACTCTGCTTTAGCACACACACACACACACACACACACAAACACACAAACACACAAACACACAAACACACAAACACACAAACACACAAACACACAAACACACACACACACACACACACACACAAACACACACACACACACACACACACACACATACACACAAAATAAAGGTGAGTAATAAAGTGATAAAATAGTGATACTGACTGAAGTAGGTTGAATCTGCCAGGTCTCTAATGAACGAGAATAAATATTTGATCACGTTATTCTGCCCGAGAGAACTCAGATCTTCTACACGTTCCAGGTGTGAGAAGATCTTTATGAAAAGGAATCAGCAAACTGTTAGCAAACCTGTATCTATATATAAAATATATATATATCCTATATCGATGAATTGATAACATTAATAAATAGGGTGATGCGACTTTTTTTTTTTTTTTTTAAATCACATGAGCTGGCAATATAAACTTTATTTTTCACAACACAACCACTTCCTGTTCTTCAAAATCTTGAACACCAGAACATCTGGAAGTGGGCTTTACAGTGGAAATATAGTCAATGAGCAACAAATTATTTTAGAAGTGCAAAAAACTTTTGAAGCACATCTTAAAAGTCTGGACAAAAGTATTAGGACACCAGGCTTTTCTAGCGATATTTGTTTCTTTCCCAAACTTGGAGGAACGTAACCGTATGGGACATTTGGATGCAGCGGCACAACATTTTATTCACATCACTTGAACTAGGAGACCCAAACCATTCCCGTTCCAACATGATGGTGCGCCTGTGCACAAAGCTGGCTCCATGAAGAACAGATTTCCGATTGGAAGTGTGTGGAAGATCTCCTGCTATAAAGCTCTGACCTCAAACATATTAAGATGAATTGGAACAGCACTCCAGGCTTCTTCACCACATATGACTTTACTAACACCCTTGTGACTGAATCAACAAATTTCCCCAGAATCATAGATTGTATTACAACAGCGAACGGGAATTAAATGTGGAATGGGATGCTTAAAAAAAAAAAAACACATCTTGTGGTCAGGTGTCCACACACTTCTGTCCATATAATGTATTTTGCGGTATTTGTAGGCAAACACCTAACCAAATCAAGTCTAGACGTCTAGAAAAAAGCTCCAGCTCCAGGTCTTTTGAATCCTTAACACCTCTATTACATATAAACATCCTTAACACCTCTACACATGGAGGACACATGCAGGTCAGTAACAGTGTTTTATGAGCTAGATGAGAACATCAGACAACCAGGACAACCATGGAATGAGTGCTGAAGGAAAATAAATAAATAGAACTGAATGCTATAAACAAATCCCGCGCTAAAGAAAAAGCCGTGAGAGATCACCCTCCCACCCCGGAGGGAAGCGGGCGTGGCTCTGACAACCCCCCCCACTGAGCCGAGCCCGGATGAATGGAGGCACGAAGACACATGAGTATCTCTGTGACGGGACAGAGAGAGAGAGAGAGAGAGAGACGGATAGCGACCCATCTCCAGGGAACAGGACAACAACGAGCGGGAGGAGATTGACAGCATGCCCAGCATGCGACCGTGTGGGACGCCGAGCCGGAGGAAGTACTTACTCGGTCCAGCTCGTCGGAGGACGCTTTGGCTTTAGCAAGCACATGGAGGATTTCGTATAGAAGAGGAGAATCCTGAGATTAGCAGTTTCGTATCAGGAAGAGAAACAGAAAGAATACATTTTAACGGGAGGAAAGACACACACACTTAATAACGTCTAATACAGGATTCGAACACGTGAACTCTTCTTTCAAAATGTACACTACAATTACCTACAAAACAAGAAAAACACATTAGAAACAGCCCCGTGTTTACATGAGTCACTAATGATGCATGTAGTTTGTTGGATCGGAACCACATGGACCAGCTTTCGCTCCTCACGTGCATCAATGAGCCTCGGCCGGCCACGACCCTGTCGCCGGTTCACCACTGTTCCTTCCTTGAAGCACTTGATAGATTCTGACCACTGCAGACCAGGAACATCCGCCAAGAGCTTCAGTTTTGGAGATTTCGTCAAACTCGCTCAAATCGTAAAGCAACACGTCAACTTTGAGGGCAAAATGTTTACTCGCTGCCTAATAACAGGTGCCGTTATCAAGAGATAATCAGTGTTATTCACTTCACCGCTCATAATGTTATAATGCGTTATGCATGGTCGGTGTGTCTACAGCTTCCAGAGGCAGCACTGATCTTTCCTCATTACCTCCAAAGTCTTGTGATCGAATATGCACCAAAAAGACAAAAGGATTAGTACACCTGACTTTTCCAGCCATATGTAGTTCCTTCACAAACCTGTAGAGAACAGAATTGTGTAGGACGTCTCTGTGAACACCTTTGGGAAGAATGTGAACGATGACTGCACCCCAGGCCTCCTCACCTTCTTACTTACATCAGTACCTGACTTTACTAACACCACTGTAGCTGAGTGAATCGCCTCAAAATCTAGAACATCTTTCCAGAAAAGTGGAGGATATTATAACAGTAAATGGGGTCTAAATGTAGAATTGGATGTTTAGAAAGCACACAGTTTTATGGTCAGGTGTCCACAAACCTTTGTCCATACAGTGAATATAATATACTTTTTCCAAAATCAATACTACAAGTCTCATTAGTTGATTAGTGAATGATATATATTTACTTCATTCTGCATTCAAGAAAAAAGAGATTTCAGAAAATTAGAATTTGTCCCTCTTTCCTTGTTGATTAACGGCTTAGTGGATGAATTTGAAAGCATAAATTCAGAGAACAGAGTCTTTTCGAAAAGACATTTTAGTCACAAATTCAGCCAAGATGGTGGACTGTACAGCAAATTTGTTATTATAAGATACTGTTTTTTTTGAAGATTATGGCGTATCCGTTATGACTCGTTTCCCGGTCTATATTCTCACTCGCTTTTGCAACTTTATACTCCTGTGTTATTCGCATCAACACCTTCAACTCACTGTGGGTCCACTTAAATAAAATTTAAGTGAAATTGAATAAACTCCAGATGGAAATGACACCACGTTTAACTGTGGATGAGCAACTTTTTGGCAAACGATTGAAGACGATAGTGTGGATACGGATCGTTTTTAGACAAAAACTCAGTTTTGAAATTTATCCATTTATTTAATAGAGATGTAGCTTTATATGGGACTCTATTCTGACAAAACAGTCCACGTTTGTCTTTTTTATTTTTACCAAAAAATAATAATTTGGTCATAATTTATTCAACAAAGTCTATCAAATGTAAAAGAAAAAGCCACACATTTCTCCAGATTCTATGACACAGAGAATAGGTGATGTTAGATATTCATAACTCCGAACACTCAGCTGTCAGAACAGATGTAGGTAAAGATTTAATCTGCTGTGATTTGACAAAAAATATTATAATAAAATAAAATAAACGTCTGAGATTCTGTTCAGTCCGCTTCAAAGTTTATGAAACAGAGACAAATCTCGTTACGGAAGTACTGTTTCAGGACCTAGAAGTGTGTGTGTGTGTGTGTGTGTGTGTGCTGCCACAGTGTTTTGATGAAGATGTCATCAGGTTTGAATTGGTGACAGCGTTGTGTTAGCAGCCAGAGACTGCAAGTCAAACCTAATCTTAGAACAACTCTCGTCAGTGGACAGTGAGAATTAGGCTGTGTGTGTGTGTGTGTGTGTGTGTGTGTGTGTGTGTGTGTGTGTGTGTGTTCACACCAATACTCGACAGACTTTACACTTTGGTGAATTCTGACGGTTCTGCAGATGTACTCGTGTGTTCGGTAAAGAAGGTGTAGCTGCAGATCTACACTACACCGTATATAACTGCTCTTTTTACCCTTTTGACCTTTAAACCATCTGGCTTGTATTTAGGACGGCTGTGAAGGCTGTGAAGGCTGTGAAGGCCCTCCTACTCAATCCAAACGTGGCAACAATGTTGATTAGAAAATCCCATAATGGCAAGCAAAGAGAGAGAAAAATGTTTTTTCACCAGTCGGGTTTAATTTAAGACACTTTCACAAGGCTGAACTGTAAACAGCTGAAGTGTGTGTGTGTGTGTGTGTGTGTGTGTGTGTGTGTGTGTGTGTATAAATATATATACATATGTGTGTGATAGCACTTCTGCTCTGTAAAAATAAAAGCGATATTTTCCCCACCAAAGTGTTGTATTCCAAGTGCTGCGTCAACACTGCGCACTGAAACACACACACACACACTCGCGAACACTCGTCATTCCTACCTCTATGCTGGTGCTGATGCTGGGCATCGTATCTGAAGTCCCTGTGGGACTCTGGAGGCTGGAGAAATCCCACAGGTTCATGGCGGCTGGCCCGGGGCTTCCGTTTCCTTTCGCCGGCTCGCTGCATATCTGATTATCCAATAAGGTCACTTCGTAAAATTCCTGGATATCTGTGAGAAGAACGGTGGAGAGAACACGATGCTGAAGGGTCTTGCTTTTCAATTCCGTTTTTATTTCATTAACGCAGCTTTACAGAATTCACACTGAAAGTTTTGGAAGTATTTTTAATGCAGAAACAGTAAAAATTTTCAACACTCTAATAAATGATTAGAACAGTTTTCTCATCGGACGTCGATCAGTAACTGTTAATGCAGCAAACGAGAACCTCTCTATTGTAAGATTTAAAGGAGTTCTAGGAACAGATCTCCAACAGCAGAACTTGTGTAAGATGGAGAAGAGGAGAGAAGATGTTAGCAGTCATAACATAGCGGTTGGAAGCCTAATAGTTTGTTGTTTTAGAGCAGGGAAAGTTGGAGACTTTTGGGTGAAAGAAACCAACATGGCAACCATTGCATTCTTCAACACCATGCAATTCCGTCTGGACTGCGGCTCATCGGACCGCATCACCATCACATCACCATCACGTGTTTTATTCTTATTTCTGCCACTAAACAAACGTTCGAGGGGACGTGTGTTTAACACAGAACCTATAAACTTATAATTTGAACTAAATAAAACGCAGAAGGAGGAAAGAAAAGTCGTGTTATAAGTTATAAGCGCTTAGAAAGGTCGTACACGGCTGCTGCGACGTCACGAATACTTTAAGTCTTTCTAAAAGCTCAAAAACTCTTTATAACAAACTGTGTGGTGTGTAAACCACATTACTAGAAGGAAGCAGTTGTAACTTCTCTAAATGAAGGGGGAAGTGACCTCAGCCGTCCACAGCTTTTTATCTATGCTGCAGAGATGTACAGCAGAAGGAGGGACGGGGCTAAAAATACACCCAGGATCACATGAACGTGCAGGGCCGCGAGTGTAAAGGTTTCTGTAATGTACACGGGGTGGAGGTGTTTCCTGAAGCACGGGTTCACAGCTACTAATAAAAGCTGCATCAGTGAGATGTTTCAGTTTTGGGAAGCTTTACAGAGGAACTCGAATGAAGTACGCTTAGCTTGGACAGTCAATTATTAATTACTATCAAAACATCAAAGAGCTGCAGAACGTTCGGATCGATTGACATATTAAGAATTCTGATGTAGAGTTCAGAGAGGCTTTGCGGCCACACGTCAGACGCTGGAGCTAAGCTTCTGCTCTGCGGCAGTAAAACGAGCGATTAGCTCAGACAGACTGTGTAACAGGATAAAGATCAGAGAGACGGCATGATGAGGGACATCCCTTACAGCCCTATCCAGATTGCACTCACGTGTTTGAATGCTCTCACCAAGCCCAGGCACAAGGAGCTCCGGTTTAATGCCACATACGCCAAGAAATGTTCACACACACGTTATCCCACACTGATTATCTCCTCATAATGGCACCTGTTAGGGGGGTGGGATTTATTATGCAGCAAGTGAACATTTTGAGTCGACGTGTTAGAAGCAGGAAAAATTGTGATGGCTGGACGACTGTATCAGATTTGATCGTATTATGCAAAGCGTCAAAATGGCACTATGGGAAGAGTTTTCTCACAGCAAGATTCTCGCCGATTCAAATTTTCCACTGGGAAGCCAGATTCAAAACATTTCCATAAGTTTAATTGTCAGAACAATCGTGCCAATAAAAACGTAACTGACGAAAGCAGGACTGTGTTTAAAGGATTATTCTTTCATGACCTTTAACTGAATTTAATCAAACCACAAAATTCCTTCAGTCTCACCCTTCCAGTCAAAACAAACGCTTTGCTATCGCCGTGTGCTGCTTCCTGGCTTTTTCAGTATCTCATGTTTCCTGGTGTCCGTCTGGAGAGAGCTCTGTGGTGAAGCTGGCCATAAAACACGGCTGGAACTCATGTCTGAACAAATTGCCCTCTAAACCACAAGATCACAATTTCACAAGATCAGTTTAACCTCTTAAACTTCATCACATAGCGACGCTGTAGAACCATCACCACCTTCTCGCCCATACCCACAGATTTCTCCATACCCCGAGATTTATCCTGACATCTACTAAGATCCATTAATAACATCAACACACTAAATAATAATTAGTTTTGCATAAAATCTGGCAAATTTACCGTGCAATCCATTTACGTATAATTCTTTATAATGTGATAGAAACACTTCCTTCACGTGAATTAACATACCCAAGGCCACGCCTCCTTCAGTGGAATTAAGGCTATGTCCAAACTAAGACGGATAAATTTGTGTCCACACGTCGATAATTTTTTCAGAAGTTGCTCGTCCACACTGAAACGTATGAAAACGCTTATGTACACACCACACCAACTTTACTAGATCTAACACACATGCCTTCTTTGCTGTGCTGAGTGGTAGCTCAGGGGTGCACATGTTGGACTTCTGTTTCGAAGGTCATGGGTTTTAATCCCAGGACCACCAATCTGCCAGTGCCGGAGCACTTAATCCTGACCTACACTCACTTGTAGAACTGGATCGTTGTAAGTCGCTCTGGAATAAAGACAAATGTTAAATAATATGATGGCAAAAAAAAAGGCATAAGAGGTCCCACCTTCTTCACTGGGACAAACACACACACACACACACAGGCATGTGAGGTTTCCTTTACTAAAACAAACACACACCTACAGAGGCCACATCTTCTTCACCACAACTGATTTGAATCTTTTCAGCAGTACTCGCATGGACCTCACACACCTACTCAACCCCTAAAAGTATACAGACCTGCATAAAACTTTATTCATCAGTACATAAACACTAATGAAGTCTTCAGAACTTACCTTATCTTCTGATCTTCTGCCATTTACCACAAAAAAATGGCTGTAAATAATTTATGGCTATTTAAGAGTGAAAAAAAAAGCATGTCCAGGTGAGGAAGTGGAGTCACAGTGTAATTATAAACAGACCGTCGTGTGAAATGAAATTTTCATCCAGTTTGTCAGCAGTTCATTAGTGACTGCGTGATCATTACATCTCATTATTCATGGTGTAGCAGACGTGTGTAAATTCACCCCAGTCTGGTTTTAGAAACCACAAACACTTCCATTAAACATTTCCACAAAGCTTTATCTGCAGATATGAGTGTGTGTGTGTGTGTGTGTGTGTGTGTGATGATTCAGTCGTGCCTCTTGCATGAGCTGGAAGGTTAGTGGACTTCACATTTATCTCAGAATCTCTTCTTAACTTTTATTAGTTGAAATGTGTTTTTTTTGAAGGTAGAGGTGAATTTTTTTTAATAACCACCAAATGACGGCCATTTCCACATTAATTTAACGTTACTACGGTTGCAAAATTTCAGGAATTTTCACGACTGGAAACTTTACATGGGAATTAACGGGAATAAACTGGAAATTTACAAATAAAATTATACTTTATTTGTTTGCATGCTGATGACCAAACAAAATGTTTGTATATGATATAGTTTATATAAATTCCCCCATAACGTTTCCAGCTTGGAATATTTCAAAAAATTCCCCATGGAAAGTTTCCGGAAAGTTTCCAACCCTAAATGTAACCAAGTAGGACATTAACAGCGGCTACTACTTAAAGCCAGCAAAATTAATACATTGCCATGTCTGGCCACGCCCCCCCTCAAACAGCGGAACAGGACGTTGACGTACTACACGTGACCTCCCAATCCTGGTCGTTCAAAAGATTATATCTCCGGCATGAACCTAAAAAAACAAACATTGCCATTTTAAACAATCTTTCTTCAGAAGATTATAAGCTCAAATCCCAGGACATCTGCAGACGCTGTTGTCCTTTAATCCTTATCTATTCCGGACCTGCTCTAGAGACTGACCCCGGCTCTCTCTGACCCTGCACTTCGTCACGTGAGGTTACAATATGCAAAAGACCTCGGACACCTTCATGGCCATACATTAAACAAACAGAGCTTGTGGTCCATTCTGCGGTATGCACACGTAGTAGGTCGTCGGTAGCTGTGCAGTGAGCTGTGCATTCGCGTTTAGTAGTGAATCAGCGGCTCTGGGATTAGTCCTGGAGTAATCAAGCCTGCTGAAGGAGGATTACACGGAGTCTGTCTTTTGAAAAGAATTAGGAAAGAGTGCAGCAGCTGGGATACTGGAGCTCAAATCTATGATGCAAGAGCTGCACGGTATAGAAGTAGAAGAGTGAGTATGCATCGTATCGTCATCCCGGAGGAGAACGATATCATAGAGGAATTAGACCTACTGCAAGTGGAACATCGGATAATCGATGATCGGTAATTCACGCCATGAAAGCAGGAAGTGGTGATTAGAACTAAGGGCGTGTCCTAAACAGTATACACCGTGTCTACACACGTTCCAATAGTCAAAATTTTACCAGACTTCTACCAAGAGCATATTAGGGAGGATGGTGGATGCTCCATACTTCAAATAATGTTCGAGTCAGGAGCTTCTTCCTCTCTAAACGCACTGCTTGCTGTTGAACAGACGCTGAACTGTGTGTACGGCGTAAAAACTTATTATGTAGTAATTTTTTTTTTTTTTAGAAAATGGCGTGTTACAGTAAAAGTCTCCCCGAATGGAAATACTTCAGATACACAGATACGTGAAAAAGCTACTCAAGTTCAATAACAAATTACATTTACTTCATTACAATCCACCACTTTGTGCATTAAGAGATATAAAATCAATGAACTCCCAAAACAGTGCATGAGACTCTCCTGTGCACTTCGTCGAGTTTAAAAGGAAAGTGCGTTCAGAATTTAATTTTTCCACCTGGCTGGTTCTAATCAAGTATCCTGTTACTCTGTAACAAAAGCAGCGGTCAACCGTGTGGTCCTGACCTCTCCTGCACAAGCATGTGACTTACTGCGGGTAAACGCAGAAGAGAATCACTTTTCCACTTTAAAAAAAATAAATAAATAAATTTTAAATCGGCTATCAGTCGCATCTAAAAGGAAGAGAAAAGCAGTTGCAGCACAGGCTGTGGTTCGAGATGGGAAGCTGACCCTCTGGCGAACTCGAACCTGCCACTCCACATTCCTGCTGCTCGCTTTTCACGGCACGTTTGTTGGAATAAACCGGTATTATTCATACAAGGCGAGTCTGTGCTCGCTAGCGCGTGGGAGAAAAGAGAAAAGGTGAATTTTACAACAATCGGCTCAAAGTGAATGGTTTTAACCCGAGCAACATGTCGGCTGCACAGAATCCGGGAAAACCGTGCCCATTTTCAAAGCACGAGTGACTTATGACCGACACCATGGCGGTTAAACACAGACGGTGGACGGTGAAATGTCTCACCAAGTAAACCCATTTAATGATGTAGATTAACTCTAAAGAGTTAACAAGCAGAACATGTTCGTTCGTGTAATCACCTATGTTATAGCAGCTATAAACGTCTTTTCTTCACCAAAATCCTTTCATGAATGAAGAAAAAAATCAAACAGATTGGTTTGTTATCTAATGAAGCATAAACTCCATAGTTCTGAAAATATCAGAAAATCAGAGACACTAGAATGCAACAAAGCCCTGAAACTGGAGACTCCTTCCATAGATATCAGAATCAGAAAGACCCTTATTTTGTCAAGGAATTTGTTTTGGTGACAGAAGCTTCAACGTTTTTTTTTTTTTAATAAATGATAAATAAAAGTAAAAAATTTATTGAAAAACTTCAACAAATAATAATTTGTTTGAAATGAATATAGAAAAATGTAATTAAAATGGATCGACTGATTGATTTTTAAATTTGAATAAATAAATGTTAAACAGTTTACAAAGAAAAACTACACTAATTACACAATTTTTTTTTACGCATGAGCTGTTGCTGTAGAAATGATGCTACAGGATAACAAACTCGTTTCTTCGCTGTCAGAAAACCGATCTTCATCTACCTAATCGAAATCCAAAATACAACTTCTGCACTAGAAATTATCTTCATGTCCCTTTGGATGCTTCGAAATTACCTGAAGTAACACCGCCTGCAGATTTTCAGCTTGAATTTGCATCTTATTTGGAAGGCAGAATCAGTATAGCAGTTCAGGTCGTTCAGAATCTTCAGTAAATAAACAGGAAACTAATTTAATTGTACTTTTAATCAGAAGGCTGCATTGCACTTCATCCTTGGAGTTAGTACTAGAAGTTCATCGTGGGGAGAGAGAAAACAATTTTTAAAAAATCACAGGAAAGGAAAAACTGAAGGTACCTATGAGAGCCTGGAAGAGGTTACTCTGGAAGATGTCGATGACCCTCTGAATGGAGTGCCTCAGCTGTCGGTCCTCGGTGTTGTTGAGTTTCGTGCGATATTCCTCCAAGAGCAGCAGAGCCCGCTGAGCATCTAGGATGAACGTTAAACATTTCAAGATCGCAATTTTTATTGCTTCAAAGCAGCGCCACGTCTCTGTAATTTCATCAGCGACAGAGTCATAACGGTTTTCTCCAAATTCTGGATGTGTTATGAACCCATCTAGAATACATCCAACCTAAGGCACTACATAAAAGCTTTAATACACATTATATTGTTTACCTATAAATAAAAGAAGGTGCACTTTTGAGATTTGCTATATGAGATGTTTCAAGTGAACCCAACCAGAATACCTTTTGAGATTCAACCTATGGAAATGTACATGGATGCTCAAGGTGCCAACGTCATTGTATAGGTGTAGGAATATATTTAGGATGTAGCCTAAGAAAGCATACAGGTTAATGTATAGTGCAGGATTAAGGTTATAGGGCACTCCAAGTGGGTGCTTATTTGGAATTCAGCCTACAAAATAGAGCCTATTAGTGGTATTCAGGATCGAAGTTAATACACAACCTATTTGGTGCACGTATTATAACATGAGCGCTAAGACAAACACTACTGCTGTATATAATACCATGTACCCTAACCCCTATAATGCACTCAACCCTGTACAGTGCACCTATTTATAAGTGGATTAATTAGTGTGGACAATAGGGAAGTCTAGTGACGAGTGTAGGAGTATGTTGTGATGTAGATATACACTAATTAGGGCACTTATTTAAGGTTCTGCCTATACAGAAGCATTTTATACAATAAGCTCAATCCTTTGCATTTTATACTCAATGTGGTACTCTTTGCTAGTGTACACTATGTGCATTTGGGATTTGGCCAGGTATAGGTGTTTAAATAAGTGTCACTGTTTTGTACTGTCTTTTCGCCGTCTTGTGTCGTCCTTGCACCGTCCTGTATTGTCTTGCACCGTCCTGTGTTGTCTTTGCACTGTCCTGTGTTGTCTTTGCACTGTCCTGTGTTGTCTTTGCACCGTCCTGTATTGTCTTGCACCGTCCTGTATTGTCTTGCACCGTCCTGTGTTGTCTTTGCACTGTCCTGTGTTGTCTTTGCACCGTCTTGTGTTGTCTTTGCACCGTCCTGTGTTGTCTTTGCACCGTCTGCACCAAGTTTGCACCTCACCACTTAATGTTTTAAGGACACTGGTCCTCAGCCCTGTGTTTTCTGTGATTGTTGTTGTATGTGGCACCAGGGTTCAGGAAGAACCTTGTTTCGTTTCACTTTGTACTGCGTCAGATAAATACGGTTGAAATGACAATAAAAGCTTTTTTAGCTCTCGACTCTTATACACTATGTATACGTAGGATTCAACATATAAAGCGCATTCATATCTACCATAAGCTGGATATGTAACATTACACCATTGTATGCACTTATACATGACATTTATTTGGGAATCAGCCTATAAGCATATCTACACTAGAATAAGTGGTAATCTTACACCCTATGTAGAGCACTTGTTTGGTTTTTAGTCTCAAATACCCAACAACAGAAGACCATAAGTGAAGCTTTGAGAAACTGGAAGACGTGTGTGTGTGTGTGTGTGTGTGTGTGTGTGTGTGTGTGTCCTGGACTGAGGATGCATTTGAGACTTTAGGTGTTTAGTGCATGAAAAAATGTGCAGTACAGACCCTCTTTAAAAGTCTCCCCCTGATTAGTGCACTATTGAAGGCATGGAGTGTCCAGAGCAGGTCACTGCTGCAGTGTGTGTGTGTGTGTGTGTGTGTGTGTGTGTGTGTGTGTGTGTGTGTGTGTGTGTGTGTGTACTTCCCTGGCACTCACCTTTCTGTCGGACCGGCATGGTCGGTTCGGTCGGACTCCCAAAGTGTCAGAACTTACAATGTTCCGACATGAAATCCGGATGTACTCGTGCAAAAGAGCTGTGAAGAAACCGAAACCGAGACCGAGTTCGGGGCGTCCTCCAGGTTCGGGTCAGGCTAAAACCGACTAGCTTTTGGCTAAGTAAGCGTCACTTTTGTGTGTGTGTGTGTGTGTGTGTGTGTGTGTGTGTGTGTGTAAGCTGACAGCGACGGAAAGGGAAACCGGGACGGTCCAGAACTCTTCTTGTTTCCATTCAAGCATGCAAAGGTGGTAATAAAAGAGGCGTTTAACCCGCACACAGCACCATTATGTCACTAGATGACGTGCAATGTTTGGAAAAAAAAGAAAGTGAACGTGTGCTGACGAAAGGGAAACCGGGACGCTCCAGAACTCTTCTTGTTTCCATTCAAGCATGCAAAGGTGGTAATAAAAGAGGCGTTTAACCCGCACACAGCACCATTTTGTCACTAGATGACGTGCAATGTTTGGAAAAAAAAGAAAGTGAACGTGTGCTGACGAAAGCCGAACCTTCTCCGAGCCTAAACCCGCACTTTGTTTCTGATGCACACGTCGTTTGTCCAAAACTTCCAAATATCCCGAGGAATCTCGTTCATTAAAAAAAAATCTTCTGCACAGCGTCAAACTTCTCTCATTATCTCCTCCTCTTCTTCTTCCTCCTCCTCCTACTGTTTTTCCCACCCCAACACTTCTTCTCCTTCTCCTCCTCCTTCTTCTTCTTCTTCTTCTTCTTTCCCCGATGTGTCACAAATTCCAAACTTTCCACCAAGATGGCGTCCCGGGGCTGGGAGACGGTCACGTGACCAAAGAACCTTCGCCTTGGCCGCCCAATCATGGCGGTGAACTACCTACAGCTCGGCGTGGGGAAGGTGAGACCTGACACTTCCTTAAAGGAGACAAGCGGAATAAAACTTCCAGCTGGGAGTCCAACCTGAGGGAAAAAAATTTCACAATTTTTTTTTTTTTTACTCAATTTTTTGAGGGTTCAAAATTAAAATGTAAAAAGAAAAGTCACCTTTTCCTCAGACAGACAAGATCATCCAAGTTCTGTACGCAAGTTCAAGTACCCACATGTTTGGCACTGATTACGACATTTCTGTTTTAATATCTGACGTCTGATATTCCAATGATCCGTCTAAAAATTCAAGAACTTTTGTCCCGCAACTTAAGCATTAATCTGACCCCCCCCCCCCAATATACACTATGATCAGCCATAACATTATGACTGGTGAATTAAACAACATTAAATATCATAATAACTGTTAATCTGTGGCACATACGAGACAGCAAAGTAAACATTTTGTCTTCAAAGTTGATGTGTTAGAAGCAGGAAAAATGGGCAAGCATGGATCAGTCAAGTCAAGTCAGGTTTATTTGTATAGCGCTTTTCACAACAGACATTGTCTCAAAGCAGCTTTACAGAAATCAACATCAAGGTGAATGGTGTGTGTTTATCCCTGATGAGCAGCCGTGGCGACTGTGGCAAGGAAAAACTCCCTTAGATGTTATGAGGAAGAAACCTTGAGAGGAACCAGACTCAAAAGGGAAACCCATCCTCATTTGGGTGACATCAAGAGTTTGATCATAAATCTTTCAACAACACAGAACACTGGAGAGAGAGAACTAACATGAGTACTGGAGTATAAGATTATAAGTAATGTTCTTTCTACAGTCTTATACAGTCATTATGGTTATAAAACTAGGAGCTACTGAGCTCAACATTTGTGATCATCACAGATTGAGCACCAGCTTCTCCATGCCAGAGCCTTTAAACACTCCAGGAGGTCCAATGTCAAACTCCACACATGTAGCGGGATTCAATCAGTGTATTCCCTTTGCCACTGTCTTTAAGTGCTATAACATGTGTACAGCAAAAATCTGGTATTTCCATGTGCAATTCGTCAGAATATGTCTACGATCAGTCGTAACCTTTGTACTCTTACCCAAACTTCCTAACAAGCTCGGATATGTGGAAATATTTTCACTGTGCTGTAATGTCTATGTGATGAATAGGCTCTTAGTTAATAAAGCGTGTGTGCAAGCCAAAGTGAACAATAAAAATATATTTTCATGTTGATAAACTGCACATACACGGCAAAGAGCTTCCCGATTGCATTTTTCAACACCCACAGAAGAACACAAACTTTGTACGTTGCAATCCAGATCGCTAAAAACACTAAATTAATTGGGGTTAAAGTCTGAAAGGCAAAATTTGGAAGTTATTTCCACTCACTTCTCTGCCAATGAAAACTACATTTATATAAATATATTATTAAATTGCTTGTTTTACGGCTCTGCACGAACAATTCCAGGCCGTCCTCTGTTTACATGATTTTTTTAAATGTCCAAAATAATACCAAAATCTCTTGTGGTAATGTCTTGTGTTAAACAAATCGAGTAAACATGACAAGCCATTTATTGTGTTGTCTAAAATTCTATCATCTCAGCTTCAGGTGCTCCACCAATTGGCTACATTTTGCACACTTTTCTGGCACCAACCTTCAAAGATTGCAATCTGATTGGTTCTTCCCGTGTCCCTGCTCTGGTTTTCAGTAGGAAAGCAAATTTTGGGAAGTGCGATGCAATAAATTTTTTTTAGAGCAGCAGCAAACACTATTCTTATCCGATTCATGTTGGATTGAAGTAAAGACAGGTATAATTAGCATAAGTCGCTTTGATTTGTTGTTTTATTAGTGCCCTATACGATAGATAAAAATGTTCATCTAGAAACTGATGCACAGAAAACAAACCCATTCGATTATTCCACACATTTCACCACCAGATGTACCACCAGATTATCGTTCTCAACTTGGTCTGTGTTAAATTTCAATTGAAACCACTTTTCACTGACCTTCTTCACTATAGATTTCAATTGAATGCAAATTTATGCTTGTGTAATGATGTCAATAATGCTTTTAGCTACTACCACAGATTGCCCACATCTAGATATTAAAGGCAGGTAGACATGATCAAAACATTTTTAAATCCACAGATGTTCACTACACACACACACACATACACACACACACACACACACACACACACACACAGCAAAGAGAAAGATCCAAGCCCATGTCTCTTGAAGCGCATGTGTATCCACGCAAAAAAACCAAAGCCATGTCCTAGATTAGACAGAAGTGGCTGTAAAAGAGCTTTTTTTTAGATGGTGATGTTTTATGAATGACCCTCTCTTATCTCAGAGCATCTATCTCCTCTTTCATCTGGGAAACAGCTGAGAGCTCTGCATTGTATGAGACACACACACACACACACACACACACACACACACACACACACAATATGATGTATGATATGTAATATTTTGATGTGTTTTGGCATTTCTGCATCACACACAATGACGATGGGGTGTTAATTTAGGAAAATCTAAACTGAAGAAAATCTATTTATTTGTAATTTAAGATGAAGAAATTGTTTTAATGTGATGAAAAGGTATAAAAACTTTTTATATTGTTTTCATTTATTTTTATGTTGCATTTGTTATGTAGAGGTTTTGTTTGTATTAAAGCCAAAGGCAAATTTCCAATCTGTGGAGTCTAAAAGTGACAACACTAACTAACTAACTAACTAACTAACTAACTAACTAACTAATTAATTTGTTTCCCACTGAAGCTTTGAGTAACATAACATTCACACAGTAGTGCTCCAGCCTTTTATTCCACATCATCCAGCCCATCCGGCTCAACCAGCCTGTAATGAGATTATAGCATCTGTTTTTCTGTCATTTTTTTGAGCAAATAATCGTGGAATTAATCAGGATTTAGGCGCCGAGTGTTTTAAACCCAGCCAGATGACATTCGAAAAGGATCAACTCGATTTCTAAGCTGTTATAACCCAAGACAACAATAAAAGTGACTTCCAATAGTTATTAGTGTGATTTTTTAACAAAGGATAATGTTACAAACAATACAATATTATCTTACAAACAATAAGACAATAATACACACTAATATCAGTAGGATCTCAGAAATTAAATGTACGATCAGTAATTTCAATAAGTAAAAAAATCAATCTAAATACTCTGTAATATTTACCAATTTTTCATTCCAGCAGAAACTCTGTGCTCTGTTCAATGGCAAAAAAGATATTTTAGTAAATTAGTAAAATTAGTAAAAATAGGAAATTAGTTAAAAAATGTAAGCAATTTTAATATACTGAAAAAATAGCATATTTAATGTACATTTTAATTATACACTAATGTAATTATTGTATTTTTGTTCTATTTTCTTATAGTTATTTTCGGTGTCTGTTATTATGATTTAAATATTTTACAATATTAACTTTTTTCCTTTATTTGGCAACAAAATCCAAGTTACATTTTAAATGTATTAATGCACATTAAATAAATGATTTGTTATTATTAGACATAACAAATACAAATTGACACATGAAGGTGCACAGGATGACATCATCTTTAAGCTTTATTGATAAATAGATTATTCTTTTGAACAGATTGCAATTGCTCATGAGAGAAATTAGACTTTTTTTTGTCCTTCAATGTTACTAAAAATGTCTTCATTCCAAATTGATAGCTTACTAATGAAATTTATGATTGTCTGAATTTCGATGCATTCCAATTCGTTTTTTCCCTCTAAACGGACCTTGTGTACCGAGATGATGCTATTTCAGGATCACGGCTAGGGGTGATCTATTGGCCGAACGCCCATGCCAGGACTGCAGGGCAAGATTTCCTCGTAATCTGTACGAGCCCACAGCCAGTGATTAGATGATGGTTACAGCTTAACGGGTTTGTGAATGGCCAGATGGTTCTGTACAACATCGAATAAATGTTTTCCCACAAGGCAGACAGTGTTATCAAAATGCCACCCTGGGCTTGGACAGGGCATTGCAGATAGACAAAACACACAATGCATGTCAGTGAGAGTAACAGCGCTTAGACGCTGAATGGTGATGAGCGTTGTGTGAGTGGGACAGAGATAGCGTAGCATGTCACCGCAACACCACTGTGAACTATGAATCTCTAAGTATAGATGTAAACACACGGTATGTGTGATATGATATATAATGATTTTCCTACAGTATGTTGGATTTACTCCAGAGGTTATAAAGGATACATATTTAAAACCGCATGCATGCATATCCTTTAACATATTCTATGTATTTATAGTTTGTAAGATGAATAGCATCGCCGCATTACTTCCGACATGGGTGGAGATGTTAATGTTTCCAAACATGCTTTGAATGCAAAAGCTGTCATGCATAGTGCAGGAATATAAAAAGAAACCTTGTGTAGTTACATATGTACACACTGCATAGGAATAAAGTTCTGGGATTTACACAATTTTCTTGTTTTGCCAAATCAGTCTGCAAAGGTCTGGTGTCAATCACCTTATTTCAAATCGCAATATCATTTTATAAAACTTGTTGTAATGCTACAAACTCTGACTATGTAAAAGTTATCTCATTTAACCACAAGGGCATTTGTAAAGTCAGCTACTAATGTAGGGTGGGAAAGCCTGGGTTTCAGTCAATGTTCCAGTTCATCATGTTCAACATTGTTGAGGTCAAGTCTCTATATCAGGCCACTCAAGATCTTCCACTTCAACCCAGTGTGTCTTCATTGAGCTCATTTTGTGCACGGGCACTTTGTCACACTGGAACAGGTTTAGTTCAAAGAAAAGTCGAATTTCATGCTATCACATTTAAATGCATTATGTATAAATTCGTGTGCTTCAACTTCATAGTAAGAGTTTACAGAAGAACCACATAAGGCTGGAAAAGACAGGTGTCCCAATAGTGTTCATATAGTGTATATCAAAATACGTGCAACAGAGTTAAACTTTTTAAATCTTGAAAGACTAAATTGCAATAAGGATCAAAATTCATCCTTGTTCAAAGACTTTCCACGTGGTGGAAAACTAACACGTGCTGACACTGGAGACTCCTTCCATGCATATTAAATAAACATCTCATATGAGAAAATATCTATGATTTTTACTCCATTTATTATTAAGTTATGTAGAGTAACAAGTCCCTGTCAATAAGCTGTTTAAATTATATACATGAATTGCTATTGGTGACATTACAGCGCTTCTTGTCTGGAATTTATAATCTAACATTATTCATCACTATGGAATCTCAGTATCATGAGGTTTTTTTTGTGAGTCATTGCTACAGGCACAATTTTCTTCGTTGTGTCTACTTTAATGCCCTTATTGTGAAAGCCTGTCTGCAACGACACAAAGCACTTATTGTTACTGAAGATCTAGTCCAATTAACTTTCACTTGGAAGTGAGACATCCAAAAAAGCCACATAGAGCAAAATCAAGAAACGTACCTGAGACTGAATTTGTTCTTTAGTATCAATAATTCAGAATCATTTCTATGGGAAAACATTTTCTTTTATATGTGATAAATCAAATTATTTTCATAATCCGAGCTCTCTTGAATGAATGTAATCCTAGATTATCCAAAACAATGCACCGAATTAGCAGCTCAGGCCACACGGATTAATCCTGAACCAACAAAAATATAACGTGAAGATAAAGCGTGATGCCATAAAACAGCTTGATTTTAAAAAGAAACATAAATATACACTTTTGTTTTTCACTTACTTTTAACTCGTTCACTTACAGCAAGCTTCTCCATAGCTGAAACCAGTTTGCAGTTTGACATTGTTAAAACATCGGACATCTTATGAAGACACGTTTCCATAAACTATATCTTAATCTGAGTGCAAATTCCTTTTTACATTTTATGTATGCATGGAAATCCAATTAGCTTTCAATGCTAAATGCATTTACAGTGAAGTATTAATCGTAGTTTTATAGACATAGTCACACATATTTCAGGCTGTTTTGTCTTGTTTCCTCTGTCAGAAAATTACCTATAATACACTATATTGCCAAAAGTATAGGGTCACCTGTCCTTTCCTATGTGTTTTTTTCTTCAAACTGTTACCACAAAGCTGGAGGAACTCAATTGTACAGGATATCTTTAGATGCGCTATAATAAAATTTTGTATTCACTTGAACTTGAAAACCCAAACCTGTTCCAGCATGGCAATGTCCCTGTGCACAAAGTGAGCTCCTTGAAGATATGGTTCACATGCTTTGGGGAGGAAGATCTTTGCCTGCTATAGAGCTCTGATCTCATCCCTACTGAACACCTTTGGGATGAATTGAAATGCTGAGTGCACCCCAGGTCTCCTCACCTACATTAGTACCTGTCTTTCGTAACACCCTTGGGGCTTATGAACACAAACATCCATAAGCACACTCCAAAATCTAGTGGAACATCTTCCCAGAAGAGTGGAGTGAATTATAAGAGCAAATTGAGACTAAATGTGGAATGCAATGCTCAAAAATCACATACCATATCTATGACCAGGTGACACAATACTTTTGACAATATAGTGTAAATGCCTATGAATTATACAGATGTCTCACAGAAAAAGAAAGCGAGTTATAGTGTTACGGTGCGTAATATATTAATAATATTTGCATATTTTATACAACAATGTCATGGTCATCTGTGGCTGGCATGTTCAGGACCAACTGCTGAGAGAAGCTCTGTGGATCTGGAGGCCAGTTGTGCTGCCAGCTTGCTCTGCTTCCAACCAAACAGACACCATGAGTGACATTCCCAGGATTAATTTCTCTACACAGATGAATCAGAGGCCTGGATGGCCTCTCAAGCATGTTGAAGCCTTGCTGGTGCAGGATTACCAAAGCATTTGCGATTAACTAGCAAAGCAGGGCAAAGTTAAACAGTAGATCTACAGTAAGACATATGTAGTTGATTATGCATTTATCCAAAGTTAAATACAAGTAGGGGTGGCAAATATGATATATGATGATTTAACATGTGAAGGCATTTACACAATACATATCGCATACAATGTTTAGCTTTGCTAACAACATACCAGCTAAAAATAACTCTGCACTGGTGCACTGTTTTTCCTTTATTAAAACCTTTGGCTCCTTTAAAAAAATATATGATTTTAAGTTACAATTAATTTGTTTAGCAATCAATGTGTACAACAAATACAGTCTAATATTAATGGCAGTCAGCCTTTCCTGATCATTTAACCAGTTTATCTGAGGTAAATATAGATATGTTGTACAACATTCTCTTGGTTTAACAGTAACTGTGCCTCTACATCTCTGTAAAGGCCTTCAGCAATGTGCTAGCTCTGACAAGATTACTAGTCTGGAGCTATTAATATTTCCATATGTTTATGTTCTCACAAATTGAATAGAAATTGTTTATTTAAAATTTTCATAAATTATGACACAACATTATGATTAGGAATTTTTCAATTTGCATTCTGTACACATGAACGTCAACCAATATCTGTAAAAACTGTGTTATTGTAGTCATTTAACATTTGTGCCTTGTTTCCACTGTTCCTTTGCATGTCTGTAGAAAAGGCTAGTCTCCATCCATAGCTAGCTTATGCTAAGTGTTTGTGTTTGCTAGCTGCTTAGCAACAGTCTTCTTACATCTTTAACCACATAGTGTTTACATCTAATTTCCATATAAATCACACCATTATTTTTGGATTTATGTAATGATCCTGCTGAGGCTTTTGTCTCTCTGTGACATCTATGAATCTCTGTTTTCAGTTACAGCACTAAGTTACTAGTCATATACTAGAAGGTCACAAAATCAGGTTCTGTGTTTATTTGGTGCACAATTGGTGTTTTAGGCACAGCACTATTTTCTAATGCTATAATCGCACATGGCACATTCAGTGGCAGTAATGTGATATGTCCAGTTCATACAACCTTCCCTGTTTAAACTATGGCTTTTGTCTTTGTTTATTTATTTATTTTCCATGGCTCAGACATCTGCGTATGCCAAAAGCAAATGCCATAGTAAACCAGATATCGCAATCTGACTGCTGCTTTTATTTCTAATCCGAAATGAAATGCAGAAAAAATCCTGATCTAGACAAACTGTGTGTGTGTTTGTTATGGAAGTTGCATAGTTGCACCAGGCCTGCATACGTTGCTCCGACCACATCCCACAAGTGGAAAAAGAGCCCTTGCCCTTCTCCTGCAGGCTGGAGCCAGACAAGCAGTGGTCTGGAAGGTAAGAAGAGTACGGGTGTCTGGTTGCAGCAGGGAAGAGGAGTGTACAGAAAGAGAAAAGCGTAGGAAGACAAAAAGGTCCAGCGTCGCCATGCAGACTTGTTGGAAGAATCCGTTAAATGGCTGTTTACAAGCTTTACAAAGAATCCCACTGTTCCACAGCTTCCCCATTTGTGTGCTTTTAAGACGAAGAGAAAAAAAAGCAAGAAAGGATCAACGCACTGCTAAACTCCTCCCTGACTAAATAGACACTTTTTGTGTATGCTATCTCAAACTTTAAGGAGCGATTGTCCTGGACTACAGAGAAGCAATCACATATTTTTGCTAGCGTGATTCAAACACATTGGTCCATTCATTCCTGAGCAGCACTTGAGAACCTTGATGGATTGGCCCTTTCATTTCTACTTGAATCGCCTCTATTCCTTACTCATTCCTTATAGCATGGGATTGAAACAGGACCATTGTAAATAAGCCCAGTGTAAGGTGATCTCACAGCAAGAAAGCGAAGACTGGGAGGTGCAGTTATAACTAAAAGGGGCCTTTTAAGGACTTTATTAAATGTCTTTGAGGCTGTTGTAGGGAAAACACAGCTCGCTTGAATTTCTTCTGTTCCTCAGCATAATGATTTGTGCACCGCTTGCAGAACTGCTCCATCCGTATGGTACTCTGTGAGGCTCATTCATCCTGAAAGCATCAGTATAAATTAAAATTCACACTGTTTTCCCCAAGTCTAATCAATCAACCAAGATATTTTTGGTCGCCAGCATTTGCATCATTCATTATTTCTAGATCTGAAAAATGAGGATGGTTTGGTAAAAAAAAAAAAAATAAATTTGAAAATAATTTTACAAATTTATGGACAAATGGTTTTGTACAACCAACCTTAAGATACTATGTGCTTTTTCTATTTTCATTAGACCCCAAAAGAACCTCCACTCATTTTGGAATCTGCTTGTGGATATTTGTGAGATTTTATTCAGCTACAAGGTTGTCAGTAAAGTATTTATTTAGGTGAGATGATGAGGCCTGGTATTCAGTCAGTATTCCAATTCTTTCTAGGTGTTCAGCAGGGTTGAGGTTATAGCTCTACAGCAGAAGACAGGACTTTTCATAGTTTTGTGCACAAGGGGATTGTCATGCTGGAACAGGTTTGGGTCTCTTAGTTCAAGTGAAGGAAAAATCGAAAGACGTCCTATAGAAATGCGTGCCTATAACTTTGTAGTAACAGTTTGTCCATGTAGTGCATGTCACCCAAAATCCATAGAGGCTTTTCATATGTCTATAACAAATAATATCATTATGCTCTGTTATTCATTCTTAATGCAATTTCATTGTTATTTAATAGTTAATTCTCACTCAAAGTGATTGTTTTTATGGGAAGTAATTAACTACAGGCAGATAGTTATTTAAAAACACAGTGTATATATTATATATATCAAATGATTTCTTCTGCAGTTTGACTTTACATTACCTAACCATGTCCTACCAGAGGGTTAATGTTAGAGAAATCTATCAATCTGTTCTTCAACATGTTGGACTTTACACCCGAATACTCTTGTGCACAGAACCAGTCCTGCTTTCAGGGCCTCAGTCTTTGTATCTCATCTAATACCCCGTTGATTAGATCCTGTTGTTTTGATCTCCCTCTTAGTTATTCTAATCGCAAATTGCTTCTCTCTCTCTTTTTCTTTCCTCTTACAATGGAAATCAGCTATTCGGTGAACGTTTTCTCGCGCTAGTCTTTCACCTCAGCTTTTCTGAAAAGAACCTTTGATGTTTGCCAACTGATAAGAGCAGACAAATAAAGCAGGATAGATACAGAGAAAGGCTGAATTTCACACAGTTTCAATTTCTCCACTTCAACCCAGCAATGTAAATCTTATCTCTAAACAAATAACATTACTCTATTTGAATAGAAGCTGCATGTTTGCTGTAAGTGTTGGCATTTGTTATCTTATCAGCTGTGGTTTCGGAAAAAAAGAAAGCAAACGTTACTGTCTTCTGCTGTGGGATTTGCCGGTTTGTTGTAGACATTACGTAAAGTTTTTCAGTTGAAAATCCCCACTTGTAAAAATATTCTTGGCTGTGTTTATTACAGAGAACTAAACAAATTAACAATAGCATAGGGTCTTAGCTAGTGACCCTAATGAGCCATTCTGTAAAAGTCAAGCAAATTTACCAGAATTATTAGAACAATCCAAAACTAAATTGTGATTCCGGGTTCATGGGAACATTAAGATCAAGATTTGCATCTTATACTATAATTGGCACTTTGATTGATGTCCCGAACTAAGAATGAAATGTTTTGTATGCAGAAATAGTCTAAGTAATAATATGGGAGCTTCTGTAAGCCACTTTGGCTAATATCCTTGACCCGTAATCAGCATTATAATATGTGTCGATTTCTATTGTATTTTCTATGGCGAGGTATTTATTTGTAATAAGAACATTCCAGCCTCGACTCATAACATAAAAACTCCACTGCATCTTCACGCCTGTGTTTTCTGCTTGGAAATTACACTATGAGAAGGTACTTCCACACCAGTCGTGTTTACACAGTCAGGAAGTGCCCCCTTTATATCACATGATCCTGCAGATCGATATCTGATTGGCTCCCTTCGGGCCATCGATTCGGCTCATGCAGAAAAGACGACCTCAGCTGACCCCTGGTTCATTAAACTGAATCACGTCCAACAGTCGGTGAGTCAGTTTTTCCACTAGAGCTGGCTGTGAGTTTCTCTGTGAGCAGGTTCCTGTTACATGCAGTTGTTGCCCAGATTATAAATATACCAACATATCACACAAGACTTGCATTTCTTAGTAATTATTTACTTATTATATTTAAAGCTATTTGCAATATGCACCCTTTGTGCACAATTGAGTGCACTGCTATAGAGCTCATACCTCAAAATCTTTGGGATGAGTGTGAACACTGACTGCACCCCAGGCCGCCTCACCTCTCCTGCATCACTACCTGACTTCACTAATAACCTTGTGGCTGAATGAATCTCCACAAATTTCCACAAGCACACTCCATAATCTAGTGGAACATCTTCCCAGAAGGGTGGAGGTTATTATAACAGCGAGTAGGGATTAAATGTGAAATGGGTGGTTAAAGAGCACAGAATCTTACAGTCAGGTGTCCATATATTACATCCATATTTATGTATGCTAGTATTGAAGTTTAAAAGGTTGCATTCGCATGTTAGGTGTTCTTATCTTAAGAATGCTTAAGATTTGTATACATTTACAAATTCGAGGCTTCTGGTTGTACTTCCTGTTTAGAAAACAACTCTGCCTCTTAAGCAAAAAAAAAGGGGGGGACTCTCTGGGGACACAAGTCACATTACATGTGAGAATTTTCTCACATCTACTTTTCTTTTGTTTTGGTCAAATCCAGCAATAGTTTGTTATCAAAATGGTGGAAAGACTTCAAAAAAGAAGTGTCTCATTGGGATTCCAGTAGATGCAGGCTGCCTCTAAAAAGATTACGACACCTTTAAGACGTCACATCGAAAGTCAGTAAAACTTTTTACATGTATAGAATATTTTTTTATTTTTTATTTTTTCAATATGACATTCAGACACTTCAGATATACTTCACATCATTTTTATGCATTGCTTTAATAAATTTTTCTGTGTGTGTGTGTGTGTGTGTGTGTGTGTATGTATATCTGTATTCTGTATGTGTACGCCAAACCTCAGCATTACACACACACACACACACACACACACACACACACACACACACACACACACACACACAGCTATAAACTAGCAGAAGCCTGACCCATGTGCACTCTGCTGAAGAAAAGCAGATGCTGGTTCATCAGAGAGCCTTTAGCTATTACATTTTTTCTATCAGGAAGGTCAGCTCGACCATATGTGTTCAGACGATACATTTAAGTGAACATACTGAGCATCCGGTCACTGTTCACCTCATTTGCTGCGTTCATAATTTATTATTTCTTAATAAATGTAGGAACAGATGACATGGTTTGCTGATAGAGTCCACATCATTGGGTTATTGATTCAACTCTTAATCTTCAGTGAAAAGTAATTAAATAATTAAGGAAACTATGACTCACTTGGATGATTTGATTCCTTGTAGTCTGAGTTTGACACACCATGTCATTATTTGTGTCAGGCATCAAATACAGAGATACAAACAGCTTTACAGAAAGTAGTCCGATTTACGGAAAAATAAAGAATAGTTCACAAAATTTTAATCACAATCAGATCCTGGGTTTTATTGCTCTTAAATGTGCCTCTTGTTTATCATCATTTGGTGTGACTTAACCATTCAAACACTTATCAGGAAGTGAAGTCCTGACTTGGTGTGCTGACTTAATGATTAGATATGATTGTCCTGTTCTCCTCAGCAGTTCGAAAAAAGCTCCTTCACTTTCACACAAGTTGTGCTGCTAACTTTGTTGACACAGATCTACATGAATCTGGGACAAACACCAGATTTATGATCTCCCCAAACCCTTGGATAAGTACAGGATTTATGTTCTTAATCGGTAAAATATTTGCATTGTTCTTCTTAACTGCTTCAATCTTTAGGCCTACATTTCCTCCAGTATGTTAATTAGGGAGAAACAGATATTAAAAAAAGCATCTGCTGGCCACATGTCGACTTCTTTCACATGAGATAGACATTGTAAAGAACAGGTTTCACTGGGGAAAAAACATATAAAACTACTAACTCAATAAAATAATCTGATCTACAATCAAAGTGAACGATTTTTGTCTGATTTACTGTAGGTGTCCGCAGGATTATTGTGCTATAGAGGGTAAAAATATGTGTGGGATGGTGGATGTCAGAGATTCTGGTGTGTTTTCCATCTAGTATATGATGATTAAATTGTGTATATAAAGTTAAATTGTGGATGCTATGATCAGCACTGCTTTGCCCTGAGGGTTGGGGGTTAATTTCAGGGCTGTAAAACTGTAATGAAGAAACCGTACCCTGAATAGAAGAAATGAACCAAATTTGTTTTTATTCAAACACTATAATTATTAAATGTCTATAAATCGATTTCCACAATGACAGAATTCAGTCTCAGTCTCGACACAGCAGAGTCCCTGAGGAGTAACAGCTGCTGAGGAACCCGAAGAGGTTCTGGAATTTCATTCAGTCTTCTCTGACTAGACGAACTCCCGCATAACATCACGAGCCGATCTGGAAACACAGTAATAACAGTCAAAGAAATTAATAAAAAGATTAAAATACTGATATTTATTTCCCTCTTAACAAAATGCACAGTCAATAGATGTCTTGCATTGGAGCTGTGTGGATTTGATCGACTAAGCAATGGATGTTTGTATCTGGTTTAACGTCAGCAGTAAACATGAGACACAGTCCAAAATGTAGTGAATACCAAACACATATTTTGCTAAATGAAGTCTTTATAACTGTGTTACTGTTTCTGAGCTAAAACAGTGATACCATAATAATTCAATTATTTATTATTATATATCATTTCTGTACAAATGTGTGTACATTTCTTTTTTCTTGTTATGTCCATCCTGTTTCTTTAAGCGAGTAGAAAGCTTGTGGATCAGTGATACAGTGTGACGTGTGTTCAGAGCTGACGGTGCAACAACATGAGGGAGGAAAAACCAAACACATAAGGCAGCCTAGTAAGCTGATTAAGAGGCACACCCAGAATAGAAACAGAGTCTTTCTCTTTCTCTCTCTTTCTCTCTTTCTCTCTCTCTCTCTCTCTCTCTCTCTCTCTCTCTCTCTTTCACACACACACACACACACACACACACACACCTGCACACTCCCACTCGTTCCTAGGCCTCAGTCTGATTAAAAAAA